>JANJGN010001516.1:0-131272 GCA_026770705.1 Isurus oxyrinchus
CAGAGGAAAACAGACTTAAACAGATGCAAACAGACTTAAACAAAGGCAAACAGAGTGAAACAGAGGCAAACAGAGTGAAACAGAGGCAAACAGAGTGAAACAGTGGCAAACAGACAGAAACAGAGGCAAACAGACTCAAACAGAGGCAAACTGACTTAAACAGAGAAAAACAGAGGCCAAAAGAGCGAAACAAAGGCAAACAGAGTGATACAGAGGCAAACAGAGTGAAACAGAGGCAAACAGACTTAAACAGAGGCAAACAGACTTAAACAGAGGCAAACAGAGGCAAACAGGATTAAACAGAGGCAAACAGACTGAAACAGAGGCAAACAGAGTGAAACAGAGGCAAACAGACTTAATCAGAGGCAAACAGAGTGAAACAGAGGCAAACAGACTGAAACAGAGGCAAACAGTTTTAAACAGGGGCAAACAGAGTGAAACAGAGGCAAACAGACTTAAACAGAGGCAAACAGACTTAACCAGAGGCAAGCAGACTTAAACAGAGGCAAACAGAGGCAAACAGTGGCCGACAGTGGTAAAGAGAGGCAAACAGGATTAAACAGAGGCAAACAGAGTGAAACAGAGGCAAACAGAGTGAAACAGAGGCAAACAGACTTAAACAGAGTCAAACAGAAGCAAACAGAGTGAAACAGAGGCAAACGGAGTGAAACAGAGGGAAACGGAGTGAAACAGAGGCAAACAGAGTGAAACAGAGGCAAACAGACTTAAAAAGAGGCAAACAGAGGCAAACAGAGGCAAACAGAGGCAAACAGAGCCGGACAGAGGCAAACGGAGGCAAACAGATTTAAACTGAGCCAAACAGAGGCAAAAACAGTGAAACAGAGGCAAACAGAGAGAAACAGAGGCAAACAGAGTGAAACAGAGGCAAACAGACTTAAACAGATGCAAACAGACTTAAACAGAGGCAAACAGACTTAAACAGAGGCAGACAGACTTAAACAGAGGCAAACAGACTGAAACAGAGGCAAACAGACTTAAACAGAGGCAAACAGAGGCAAACAGTGCCAAACAGAGGCAAACAGGATTAAACAGAGGCAAACAGAGTGAAACAGAGGCAAACAGAGTGAAACAGAGGCAAACAGACTTAAACAGAGGCAAACAGCGTGAAACAGAGGCGAACAGACTGAAACAGAGGCAAACAGACTTAAACAGGGGCAACAGTGTGAAACAGAGGCAAACAGACTTAAACAGAGGCAAACAGACTTAAACAGAGGCAAACAGAGGCAAACAGAGGCAAACAGAGGCAAACAGGATTAAACAGAGGCAAACAGAGTGTAACAGAGGCAAACGGAGTGAAGCAGACGCAAACAGAATTAAACAGAGGCAAACAGACTTAAACAGAGGCAAACAGAGTGAAACAGAGGCAAACAGAGTGAAACAGAGGCAAACAGAGTGAAACAGAGGCAAACAGACTGAAACAGAGGCAAACAGACTTTAACAGAGGCAAACAGACTTAAACAGAGGCAAGCAGAGTGAAACAGAGGCAAACAGACTGAAACAGAGGCAAACAGAGTGAAACAGTGGCAAACAGACTGAAACAGAGGCAAACAGAATCAAACAGAGGCAAACAGACTTAAACAGAGAAAAACAGATGCAAAAAGAGCGAAACAGAGGCAAACAGAGTGAAACAGAGGCAAACAGACTTAAACAGAGGCAAACAGACTGAAACAGAGGCAAACAGTTTTAAACAGAGGCAAACAGAGTGAAACAGAGGCAAACAGATTTAAACAGAGGCAAACAGACTTAAGCAGGGGCAAACAGACTTAAACAAATGCAAACAGACTTAAACAGAGGCAAACAGAGGCAAACAGAGGCCAACAGAGGCAAACATAGGCAAACAGGATTAAACAGAGGCAAACAGACTGAAACAGAGGCATACAGAGTGAAACAGAGTGAAACAGAGGCAAACAGAGTGAAACAGAGGCAAACAGAGTGAAACAGAGGCAAACAGACTTAAAAAGAGGCAAACAGAGGCAAACAGAGCCGGACAGAGGCAAACGGAGGCAAACAGATTTAAACAGAGCCAAGCAGAGGCAAAAAGAGTGAAACAGAGGCAAACAGAGAGAAACAGAGGCAAACAGAGATAAACAGAGGCAAACAGACTTAAGCAAAGGCAAACAGAGTGAAACAGAGGCAAACAGACTTAAACAGATGCAAACAGACTTAAACAGAGGGAAACAGACTTAAACAGAGGCAGACAGACTTAAACAGAGGCAAATAGAATTAAACAGAGGCAAACAGACTTAAACAGAGGCAAACAGAGGCAAACAGGATTAAACAGAGGCAAACAGAGTGAAACAGAGGCAAACAGAGTGAAACAGAGGCAAACAGACTTAGACAGAGGCAAAAAGAGTGAAACAGAGGCGAACAGACTGAAACAGAGGCAAACAGACTTAAACAGGGGCAACAGTGTGAAACAGAGGCAAACAGACTTAAACAGAGACAAACAGACTTAAACAGAGGCAAACAGACTTAAACAGAGGCAAACAGAGGCAAACAGAGGCAAACAGAGGCCAACAGAGGCAAACAGGATTAAACAGAGGCAAACAGAGTGTAACAGAGGCAAACAGAGTGAAACAGAGGCAAACAGAGTGAAACAGAGGCAAACAGACTGAAGCAGAGGCAAACAGACTTTAACAGAGGCAAACGGACTTAAACAGAGGCAAACAGACTTAAACAGAGGCAAACAGAGGCAGACAGTGCCCAACAGAGGTAAAGAGAGGCAAACAGGATTAAACAGAGGCAAACAGAGTGAAACAGAGGCAAACAGATTGAAACAGAGGCAAACAGACTTAAACAGAGGCAAACAGACTTAAACAGAGGCAAACAGAGGCAAACAGGATTAAACAGAGGCAAACAGAGTGAAACAGAGGCAAACAGAGTGAAACAGAGGCAAACAGACTCAAACAGAGGCAAACAGAGGCAAACAGAGGCAAACAGGATTAAACAGAGGCAAACAGAGTCAAACAGAGGCAAACAGAGTGAAACAGAGGCAAACAGACTTAAACAGAGGCAAACAGACTTAAACAGAGGCAAACAGAGGCAAACAGGATTAAACAGAGGCAAACAGAGTGAAACAGAGGCAAACAGAGTGAAACAGAGGCAAACAGACTTAATCAGAGGCAAACAGATTGAAACAGAGGCAAACAGACTGAAACAGAGGCAAACAGTTTTAAACAGGGGCAAACAGAGTGAAACAGAGGCAAAAAGACTTAAACAGAGGCAAACAGACTTAACCAGAGGCAAGCAGACTTAAACAGAGGCAAACAGAGGCAAACAGTGGCCGACAGTGGTAAAGAGAGGCAAACAGGATTAAACAGAGGCAAACAGAGTGAAACAGAGGCAAACAGAGTGAAACAGAGGCAAACAGACTTAAACAGAGTCAAACAGAAGCAAACAGAGTGAAACAGAGGCAAACGGAGTGAAACAGAGGGAAACGGAGTGAAACAGAGGCAAACAGAGTGAAACAGAGGCAAACAGACTTAAAAAGAGGCAAACAGAGGCAAACAGAGGCAAACAGAGCCGGACAGAGGCAAAAAGAGTGAAACAGAGGCAAACAGAGAGAAACAGAGGCAAACAGAGTGAAACAGAGGCAAACAGACTCAAACAGAGGCAAACTGACTTAAACAGAGAAAAACAGAGGCCAAAAGAGCGAAACAAAGGCAAACAGAGTGATACAGAGGCAAACAGAGTGAAACAGAGGCAAACAGACTTAAACAGAGGCAAACAGACTTAAACAGAGGCAAACAGAGGCAAACAGGATTAAACAGAGGCAAACAGACTGAAACAGAGGCAAACAGAGTGAAACAGAGGCAAACAGACTTAATCAGAGGCAAACAGAGTGAAACAGAGGCAAACAGACTGAAACAAAGGCAAACAGTTTTAAACAGGGGCAAACAGAGTGAAACAGAGGCAAACAGACTTAAACAGAGGCAAACAGACTTAACCAGAGGCAAGCAGACTTAAACAGAGGCAAACAGAGGCAAACAGTGGCCGACAGTGGTAAAGAGAGGCAAACAGGATTAAACAGAGGCAAACAGAGTGAAACAGAGGCAAACAGAGTGAAACAGAGGCAAACAGACTTAAACAGAGTCAAACAGAAGCAAACAGAGTGAAACAGAGGCAAACGGAGTGAAACAGAGGGAAACGGAGTGAAACAGAGGCAAACAGAGTGAAACAGAGGCAAACAGACTTAAAAAGAGGCAAACAGAGGCAAACAGAGGCAAACAGAGGCAAACAGAGCCGGACAGAGGCAAACGGAGGCAAACAGATTTAAACAGAGCCAAACAGAGGCAAAAAGAGTGAAACAGAGGCAAACAGAGAGAAACAGAGGCAAACAGAGTGAAACAGAGGCAAACAGACTTAAACAGATGCAAACAGACTTAAACAGAGGCAAACAGACTTAAACAGAGGCAGACAGACTTAAACAGAGGCAAACAGACTGAAACAGAGGCAAACAGACTTAAACAGAGGCAAACAGAGGCAAACAGTGCCAAACAGAGGCAAACAGGATTAAACAGAGGCAAACAGAGTGAAACAGAGGCAAACAGAGTGAAACAGAGGCAAACAGACTTGAACAGAGGCAAACAGCGTGAAACAGAGGCGAACAGACTGAAATAGAGGCAAACAGACTTAAACAGGGGCAACAGTGTGAAACAGAGGCAAACAGACTTAAACAGAGGCAAACAGACTTAAACAGAGGCAAACAGAGGCAAACAGAGGCAAACAGAGGCAAACAGGATTAAACAGAGGCAAACAGAGTGTAACAGAGGCAAACGGAGTGAAGCAGACGCAAACAGAATTAAACAGAGGCAAACAGACTTAAACAGAGGCAAACAGAGTGAAACAGAGGCAAACAGAGTGAAACAGAGGCAAACAGAGTGAAACAGAGGCAAACAGACTGAAACAGAGGCAAACAGACTTTAACAGAGGCAAACAGACTTAAACAGAGGCAAACAGAATGAAACAGAGGCAAACAGACTGAAACAGAGGCAAACAGAGTGAAACAGTGGCAAACAGACTGAAACAGAGGCAAACAGAATCAAACAGAGGCAAACAGACTTAAACAGAGAAAAACAGATGCAAAAAGAGCGAAACAGAGGCAAACAGAGTGAAACAGAGGCAAACAGACTGAAACAGAGGCAAACAGACTGAAACAGAGGCAAACAGTTTTAAACAGAGGCAAACAGAGTGAAACAGAGGCAAACAGAGTGAAACAGAGGCAAACAGACTGAAACAGAGGCAAACAGACTTTAACAGAGGCAAACGGACTTAAACAGAGGCAAACAGACTTAAACAGAGGCAAACAGAGGCAAACAGTGCCCAACAGAGGTAAAGAGAGGCAAACAGGATTAAACAGAGGCAAACAGAGTGAAACAGAGGCAAACAGATTGAAACAGAGGCAAACAGAGGCAAACAGAGGCAAACAGAGCCGGACAGAGGCAAACAGAGGCAAACAGATTTAAACAGAGCCAAACAGAGGCAAAAAGAGTGAAACGGAGGCAAACAGAGTGAAACAGAGTAAAGCAGAGTGAAACAGAGGCAAACAGAGTCAAAGAGAGGGAAACAGAATTACGCAGGGGCAGACAGAGTGAAACAGAGGCCAACAGACTTAAACAGAGGCAAAACAGACTTAAACAGAGGCAAACAGACTTAAACAGAGGCAGACAGACTTAAACAGAGGCAAACAGACTTAAACAGAGGCAAACAGACTTAAACAGAGGCAAACAGAGGCAAACAGAGGCAAAGAGGATTAAACAGAGGCAAACAGAGTGAAACAGAGGCAAACAGAGTGAAACAGAGGCAAACAGACTTAAACAGAGGCAAACAGAGTTTAACAGAGGCAAACAGACTGAAACAGAAGCAAACAGACTTAAACAGTGGCAAACGTGGTGAAACAGAGGCAAAAAGACTTAAACAGAGGCAAACAGACTGAAACAGAGGCAAACAGACTTAAACAGCGGCAAACAGAGGCAAACAGAGGTAAACAGAGGCAAACAGGATTAAACAGAGGCAAACAGACTTAAACAGTCGCAAACAGAGCCAAACAGAGGCAAACAGTGTGAAACAGAGGCAAACAGACTTAAGCAGGGGCAAACAGAGTGAAACAGAGGCAAACAGACTTAAACAGAGGCAAACAGACTTAAACAGAGGCAAACAGACTTAAACAGAGGCAGACAGACTTAAACAGAGGCAAACAGACTGAAACAGAGGCAAACAGACTTAAACAGAGGCAAACAGAGGCAAACAGAGCCAAACAGAGGCAAACAGGATTAAACAGAGGCAAACAGAGTGAAACAGAGGCAAACAGAGTGAAACAGAGGCAACCAGACTTAAACAGAGGCAAACAGCGTGAAACAGAGGCGAACAGACTGAAACAGAGGCAAAAAGACTTTAACAGAGGCAGACAGACTTAAACAGAGGCAAACAGACTGAAACAGAGGCAAACAGAGTGAAACAGTGGCAAACAGACTGAAACAGAGGCAAACAGACTCAAACAGAGGCAAACAGACTTAAACAGAGAAAAACAGATGCAAAAAGAGCGAAACAGAGGCAAACAGAGTGAAACAGAGGCAAACAGACTTAAACAGAGGCAAACAGACTGAAACAGAGGCAAACAGTTTTAAACAGAGGCAAACAGAGTGAAACAGAGGCAAACAGATTTAAACAGAGGCAAACAGACATAAACAGGGCAAACAGACTTAAACAAAGGCAAACAGACTTAAACAGAGGCAAACAGAGGCAAACAGAGGCCATCAGAGGCAAACATAGGCAAACAGGATTAAACAGAGACAAACAGACTGAAACAGAGGCATACAGAGTGAAACAGAGTGAAACAGAGGCAAACAGAGTGAAACAGAGGCAAAAAGAGTGAAACAGAGGCAAATAGAATTAAACAGAGGCAAACAGACTTAAACAGAGGCAAACAGAGGCAAACAGAGGCAAACAGAATTAAACAGAGGCAAACAGAGTGAAACAGAGGCAAACAGAGTGAAACAGAGGCAAACAGACTTAGACAGAGGCAAACAGAGTGAAACAGAGGCGAACAGACTGAAACAGAGGCAAACAGACTTAAACAGGGGCAACAGTGTGAAACAGAGGCAAACAGACTTAAACAGAGATAAACAGACTTAAACAGAGGCAAACAGACTTAAACAGAGGCAAACAGAGGCAAACAGAGGCAAACAGAGGCAAACAGGATTAAACAGAGGCAAACAGAGTGTAACAGAGGCAAACAGAGTGAAACAGAGGCAAACAGAGTGAAACAGAGGCAAACAGACTGAAACAGAGGCAAAAAGACTTTAACAGAGGCAAACGGACTTAAACAGAGGCAAACAGACTTAAACAGAGGCAAACAGAGGCAAACAGTGCCCAACAGAGGTAAAGAGAGGCAAACAGGATTAAACAGAGGCAAACAGAGTGAAACAGAGGCAAACAGATTGAAACAGAGGCAAACAGACTTAAACAGAGGCAAACAGACTTAAACAGAGGCAAACAGAGGCAAACAGAGTGAAACAGAGCCAAACAGAGGCAAAAAGAGTGAAACGGAGGTAAACAGAGTGAAACAGAGTAAAGCAGAGTGAAACAGAGGCAAACAGAGTCAAACAGAGGCAAACAGACTTACGCAGGGGCAGACAGAGTGAAACAGAGGCAACAGACTTAAACAGAGGCAAACAGACTTAAACAGAGGCAAACAGACTTAAACAGATGCAGACAGACTTAAACAGAGGCAAACAGACTTAAACAGAGGCAAACAGACTTAAACAGAGGCAAACAGAGGCAAACAGAGGCAAAGAGGATTAAACAGAGGCAAACAGAGTGAAACAGAGGCAAACAGAGTGAAACAGAGGCAAACAGACTTAAACAGAGGCAAACAGAGTTTAACAGAGGCAAACAGACTGAAACAGAAGCAAACAGACTTAAACAGTGGCAAACGTGCTGAAACAGAGGCAAAAAGACTTAAACAGAGGCAAACAGACTGAAACAGAGGCAAACAGACTTAAACAGTGGCAAACAGAGGCAAACAGAGGTAAACAGAGGCAAACAGGATTAAACAGAGGCAAACAGACTTAAACAGTCGCAAACAGAGCCAAACAGAGGCAAACAGTGTGAAACAGAGGCAAACAGACTTAAACAGAGGCAAACAGAGTGAAACAGAGGCAAACAGAATTACACAGAGGCAAACAGACTTAAACAGAGGCAAACAGACTGAAACAGAGGCAAACAGAGTGAAACAGAGGCAAACAGAGTGAAACAGAGGCAAACAGACTGAAACAGAGGAAAACAGACTTAAACAGATGCAAACAGACTTAATCAAAGGCACACAGAGTGAAACAGAGGCAAACAGATTGAAACAGAGGCAAACAGAGTGAAACAGTGGCAACCAGACTGAAACAGAGGCAAACAGACTCAAACAGATGCAAACTGACTTAAACAGAGAAAAACAGAGGCCAAAAGAGCGAAACAAAGGCAAAAAGAGTGAAACAGAGGCAAACAGAGTGAAACAGAGGCAAACAGACTTAAACAGAGGCAAACAGACCTAAACAGAGGCAAACAGAGGCAAACAGAGGCAAACAGGATTAAACAGAGGCAAACAGACTTAAACAGAGTCAAACAGAGGCAAACAGAGGCAAACAGACTTAATCAGAGGCAAACAGAGTGAAACAGAGGCAAACAGACTGAAACAGAGGTAAACAGTTTTAAACAGGTGCAAACAGAGTGAAACAGAGGCAAACAGACTTAAACAGAGGCAAACATACGTAAACAGAGGCAAACAGACTTAAACAGAGGCAAACAGAGGCAAACAGTGGCCAACAGAGGTAAAGAGAGGCAAACAGGATTAAACAGAGGCAAACAGAGTGGAACAGAGGCAAACAGAGTGAAACAGAGGCAAACAGACTTAAACAGAGTCAAACAGAGGCAAACAGAGTGAAACAGAGGCAAACAGAGTGAAACAGAGGGAAACGGAGTGAAACAGAGGCAAACAGAGTGAAACAGAGGCAAACAGACTTAAAAAGAGGCAAACAGAGGCAAACAGAGGCAAACAGAGCCGGACAGAGGCAAACAGAGGCAAACAGATTTAAACAGAGCCAAACAGAGGCAAAAAGAGTGAAACTGAGGCAAACAGAGAGAAACAGAGGCAAACAGAGTGAAACAGAGGCAAACAGAGTGAAACAGAGGCAAACAGACTTAAGCAGGGGCAAACAGAGTGAAACAGAGGCAAACAGACTTAAACAGATGCAAACAGACTTAAACAGAGGCAAACAGACTTAAACAGAGGCAGACAGACTTAAACAGAGGCAAACAGACTGAAACAGAGGCAAACAGACTTAAACAGAGGCAAACGGAGGCAAACAGAGGCAAACAGAGGCAAACAGGATTAAACAGAGGGAAACAGAGTGAAACAGAGGCAAACAGAGTGAAACAGAGGCAAACAGACTTAAACAGGGGCAACAGTGTGAAACAGAGGCAAACAGACTTAAACAGAGGCAAACAGACTTAAACAGAGGCAAACAGAGGCAAACAGAGGCAAACAGGATTAAACAGAGGCAAACAGAGTGTAACAGAGGCAAACAGAGTGAAACAGACGCAAACAGAATTAAACAGAGGCAAACAGACTTAAACAGAGGCAAACAGAGTGAAACAGAGGCAAACACAGTGAAACAGAGGCAAACAGAGTGAAACAGAGGCAAACAGACTTAAACAGAGGCAAACAGACTTAAACAGAGGCAAACAGAGGCGAACAGAGTGAAACAGAGCCAAACAGAGGCAAAAGAGTGAAACAGAGGCAAACAGAATGAAACAGAGGCAAACAGACTGAAACAGAGGCAAACAGACTTTAACAGAGGCAAACTGACTTAAACAGAGGCAAACAGAGTGAAACAGAGGCAAACAGACTGAAACAGAGGCAAACAGAGTGAAACAGTGGCAAACAGACTGAAACAGAGGCAAACAGAATCAAACAGAGGCAAACAGACTTAAACAGAGAAAAACAGATGCAAAAAGAGCGAAACAGAGGCAAACAGAGTGAAACAGAGGCAAACAGACTTAAACAGAGGCAAACAGACTGAAACAGAGGCAAACAGTTTTAAACAGAGGCAAACAGAGTGAAACAGAGGCAAACAGATTTAAACAGAGGCAAACAGACTTAAACAGGGGCAAACAGACTTAAACAAAGGCAAACAGACTTAAACAGAGGCAAACAGAGGCAAACAGAGGCAACAGAGGCAAACATAGGCAAACAGGATTAAACAGAGGCAAACAGACTGAAACAGAGGCATACAGAGTGAAACAGAGTGAAACAGAGGCAAACAGAGTGAAACAGAGGCAAACAGAGTGAAACAGAGGCAAACAGACTTAAAAAGAGGCAAACAGAGGCAAACAGAGCCGGACAGAGGCAAACGGAGGCAAACAGATTTAAACAGAGCCAAGCAGAGGCAAAAAGAGTGAAACAGAGGCAAACAGAGAGAAACAGAGGCAAACAGAGTGAAACAGAGGCAAACAGAGTGAAACAGAGGCAAACAGACTTAAGCAAAGGCAAACAGAGTGAAACAGAGGCAAACAGACTTAAACAGATGCAAACAGACTTAAACAGAGGGAAACAGACTTAAACAGAGACAGACAGACTTAAACAGAGGCAAATAGAATTAAACAGAGGCAAACAGACTTAAACAGAGGCAAACAGAGGCAAACAGAGGCAAACAGGATTAAACAGAGGCAAACAGAGTGAAACAGAGGCAAACAGAGTGAAACAGAGGCAAACAGACTTAAACAGAGGCAAACAGAGTGAAACAGAGGCAAACAGAATTACACAGAGGCAAACAGACTTAAACAGAGGCAAACAGACTGAAACAGAGGCAAACAGACTGAAACAGAGGCAAACAGAGTGAAACAGAGGCAAACAGACTGAAACAGAGGAAAACAGACTTAAACAGATGCAAACAGACTTAATCAAAGGCACACAGAGTGAAACAGAGGCAAACAGATTGAAACAGAGGCAAACAGAGTGAAACAGTGGCAACCAGACTGAAACAGAGGCAAACAGACTCAAACAGATGCAAACTGACTTAAACAGAGAAAAACAGAGGCCAAAAGAGCGAAACAAAGGCAAAAAGAGTGAAACAGAGGCAAACAGAGTGAAACAGAGGCAAACAGACTTAAACAGAGGCAAACAGACCTAAACAGAGGCAAACAGAGGCAAACAGAGGCAAACAGGATTAAACAGAGGCAAACAGACTTAAACAGAGTCAAACAGAGGCAAACAGAGGCAAACAGACTTAATCAGAGGGAAACAGAGTGAAACAGAGGCAAACAGACTGAACAGAGGTAAACAGTTTTAAACAGGTGCAAACAGAGTGAAACAGAGGCAAACAGACTTAAACAGAGGCAAACAGACTTAAACAGAGGCAAACAGACTTAAACAGAGGCAAACAGAGGCAAACAGAGGCAAACAGAGGCAAACAGGATTAAACAGAGGCAAACAGAGTGTAACAGAGGCAAACAGAGTGAAACAGAGGCAAACAGAGTGAAACAGAGGCAAACAGACTGAAACAGAGGCAAAAAGACTTTAACAGAGGCAAACGGACTTAAACAGAGGCAAACAGACTTAAACAGAGGCAAACAGAGGCAAACAGTGCCCAACAGAGGTAAAGAGAGGCAAACAGGATTAAACAGAGGCAAACAGAGTGAAACAGAGGCAAACAGATTGAAACAGAGGCAAACAGACTTAAACAGAGGCAAACAGACTTAAACAGAGGCAAACAGAGGCAAACAGAGTGAAACAGAGCCAAACAGAGGCAAAAAGAGTGAAACGGAGGTAAACAGAGTGAAACAGAGTAAAGCAGAGTGAAACAGAGGCAAACAGAGTCAAACAGAGGCAAACAGACTTACGCAGGGGCAGACAGAGTGAAACAGAGGCAACAGACTTAAACAGAGGCAAACAGACTTAAACAGAGGCAAACAGACTTAAACAGATGCAGACAGACTTAAACAGAGGCAAACAGACTTAAACAGAGGCAAACAGACTTAAACAGAGGCAAACAGAGGCAAACAGAGGCAAAGAGGATTAAACAGAGGCAAACAGAGTGAAACAGAGGCAAACAGAGTGAAACAGAGGCAAACAGACTTAAACAGAGGCAAACAGAGTTTAACAGAGGCAAACAGACTGAAACAGAAGCAAACAGACTTAAACAGTGGCAAACGTGCTGAAACAGAGGCAAAAAGACTTAAACAGAGGCAAACAGACTGAAACAGAGGCAAACAGACTTAAACAGTGGCAAACAGAGGCAAACAGAGGTAAACAGAGGCAAACAGGATTAAACAGAGGCAAACAGACTTAAACAGTCGCAAACAGAGCCAAACAGAGGCAAACAGTGTGAAACAGAGGCAAACAGACTTAAACAGAGGCAAACAGAGTGAAACAGAGGCAAACAGAATTACACAGAGGCAAACAGACTTAAACAGAGGCAAACAGACTGAAACAGAGGCAAACAGAGTGAAACAGAGGCAAACAGAGTGAAACAGAGGCAAACAGACTGAAACAGAGGAAAACAGACTTAAACAGATGCAAACAGACTTAATCAAAGGCACACAGAGTGAAACAGAGGCAAACAGATTGAAACAGAGGCAAACAGAGTGAAACAGTGGCAACCAGACTGAAACAGAGGCAAACAGACTCAAACAGATGCAAACTGACTTAAACAGAGAAAAACAGAGGCCAAAAGAGCGAAACAAAGGCAAAAAGAGTGAAACAGAGGCAAACAGAGTGAAACAGAGGCAAACAGACTTAAACAGAGGCAAACAGACCTAAACAGAGGCAAACAGAGGCAAACAGAGGCAAACAGGATTAAACAGAGGCAAACAGACTTAAACAGAGTCAAACAGAGGCAAACAGAGGCAAACAGACTTAATCAGAGGCAAACAGAGTGAAACAGAGGCAAACAGACTGAAACAGAGGTAAACAGTTTTAAACAGGTGCAAACAGAGTGAAACAGAGGCAACAGACTTAAACAGAGGCAAACATACGTAAACAGAGGCAAACAGACTTAAACAGAGGCAAACAGAGGCAAACAGTGGCCAACAGAGGTAAAGAGAGGCAAACAGGATTAAACAGAGGCAAACAGAGTGGAACAGAGGCAAACAGAGTGAAACAGAGGCAAACAGACTTAAACAGAGTCAAACAGAGGCAAACAGAGTGAAACAGAGGCAAACAGAGTGAAACAGAGGGAAACGGAGTGAAACAGAGGCAAACAGAGTGAAACAGAGGCAAACAGACTTAAAAAGAGGCAAACAGAGGCAAACAGAGGCAAACAGAGCCGGACAGAGGCAAACAGAGGCAAACAGATTTAAACAGAGCCAAACAGAGGCAAAAAGAGTGAAACTGAGGCAAACAGAGAGAAACAGAGGCAAACAGAGTGAAACAGAGGCAAACAGAGTGAAACAGAGGCAAACAGACTTAAGCAGGGGCAAACAGAGTGAAACAGAGGCAAACAGACTTAAACAGATGCAAACAGACTTAAACAGAGGCAAACAGACTTAAACAGAGGCAGACAGACTTAAACAGAGGCAAACAGACTGAAACAGAGGCAAACAGACTTAAACAGAGGCAAACGGAGGCAAACAGAGGCAAACAGAGGCAAACAGGATTAAACAGAGGGAAACAGAGTGAAACAGAGGCAAACAGAGTGAAACAGAGGCAAACAGACTTAAACAGGGGCAACAGTGTGAAACAGAGGCAAACAGACTTAAACAGAGGCAAACAGACTTAAACAGAGGCAAACAGAGGCAAACAGAGGCAAACAGGATTAAACAGAGGCAAACAGAGTGTAACAGAGGCAAACAGAGTGAAACAGACGCAAACAGAATTAAACAGAGGCAAACAGACTTAAACAGAGGCAAACAGAGTGAAACAGAGGCAAACACAGTGAAACAGAGGCAAACAGAGTGAAACAGAGGCAAACAGACTTAAACAGAGGCAAACAGACTTAAACAGAGGCAAACAGAGGCGAACAGAGTGAAACAGAGCCAAACAGAGGCAAAAAGAGTGAAACAGAGGCAAACAGAATGAAACAGAGGCAAACAGACTGAAACAGAGGCAAACAGACTTTAACAGAGGCAAACTGACTTAAACAGAGGCAAACAGAGTGAAACAGAGGCAAACAGACTGAAACAGAGGCAAACAGAGTGAAACAGTGGCAAACAGACTGAAACAGAGGCAAACAGAATCAAACAGAGGCAAACAGACTTAAACAGAGAAAAACAGATGCAAAAAGAGCGAAACAGAGGCAAACAGAGTGAAACAGAGGCAAACAGACTTAAACAGAGGCAAACAGACTGAAACAGAGGCAAACAGTTTTAAACAGAGGCAAACAGAGTGAAACAGAGGCAAACAGATTTAAACAGAGGCAAACAGACTTAAACAGGGGCAAACAGACTTAAACAAAGGCAAACAGACTTAAACAGAGGCAAACAGAGGCAAACAGAGGCCAACAGAGGCAAACATAGGCAAACAGGATTAAACAGAGGCAAACAGACTGAAACAGAGGCATACAGAGTGAAACAGAGTGAAACAGAGGCAAACAGAGTGAAACAGAGGCAAACAGAGTGAAACAGAGGCAAACAGACTTAAAAAGAGGCAAACAGAGGCAAACAGAGCCGGACAGAGGCAAACGGAGGCAAACAGATTTAAACAGAGCCAAGCAGAGGCAAAAAGAGTGAAACAGAGGCAAACAGAGAGAAACAGAGGCAAACAGAGTGAAACAGAGGCAAACAGAGTGAAACAGAGGCAAACAGACTTAAGCAAAGGCAAACAGAGTGAAACAGAGGCAAACAGACTTAAACAGATGCAAACAGACTTAAACAGAGGGAAACAGACTTAAACAGAGACAGACAGACTTAAACAGAGGCAAATAGAATTAAACAGAGGCAAACAGACTTAAACAGAGGCAAACAGAGGCAAACAGAGGCAAACAGGATTAAACAGAGGCAAACAGAGTGAAACAGAGGCAAACAGAGTGAAACAGAGGCAAACAGACTTAAACAGAGGCAAACAGAGTGAAACAGAGGCAAACAGAATTACACAGAGGCAAACAGACTTAAACAGAGGCAAACAGACTGAAACAGAGGCAAACAGACTGAAACAGAGGCAAACAGAGTGAAACAGAGGCAAACAGACTGAAACAGAGGAAAACAGACTTAAACAGATGCAAACAGACTTAATCAAAGGCACACAGAGTGAAACAGAGGCAAACAGATTGAAACAGAGGCAAACAGAGTGAAACAGTGGCAACCAGACTGAAACAGAGGCAAACAGACTCAAACAGATGCAAACTGACTTAAACAGAGAAAAACAGAGGCCAAAAGAGCGAAACAAAGGCAAAAAGAGTGAAACAGAGGCAAACAGAGTGAAACAGAGGCAAACAGACTTAAACAGAGGCAAACAGACCTAAACAGAGGCAAACAGAGGCAAACAGAGGCAAACAGGATTAAACAGAGGCAAACAGACTTAAACAGAGTCAAACAGAGGCAAACAGAGGCAAACAGACTTAATCAGAGGGAAACAGAGTGAAACAGAGGCAAACAGACTGAACAGAGGTAAACAGTTTTAAACAGGTGCAAACAGAGTGAAACAGAGGCAAACAGACTTAAACAGAGGCAAACAGACTTAAACAGAGGCAAACAGACTTAAACAGAGGCAAACAGAGGCAAACAGTGGCCAACAGAGGTAAAGAGAGGCAAACAGGATTAAACAGAGGCAAACAGAGTGAAACAGAGGCAAACAGAGTGAAACAGAGGCAAACAGACTTAAACAGAGTCAAACAGAGGCAAACAGAGTGAAACAGAGGCAAACAGAGTGAAACAGAGGGAAACGGAGTGAAACAGAGGCAAACAGAGTGAAACAGAGGCAAACAGACTTAAAAAGAGGCAAACAGAGGCAAACAGAGGCAAACAGAGCCGGACAGAGGCAAACAGAGGCAAACAGATTTAAACAGAGCCAAACAGAGGCAAAAAGAGTGAAACTGAGGCAAACAGAGAGAAACAGAGGCAAACAGAGTGAAACAGAGGCAAACAGAGTGAAACAGAGGCAAACAGACTTAAGCAGGGGCAAACAGAGTGAAACAGAGGCAAACAGACTTAAACAGATGAAAACAGACTTAGACAGAGGCAAACAGACTTAAACAGAGGCAGACAGACTTAAACAGAGGCAAACAGACTGAAACAGAGGCAAACAGACTTAAACAGAGGCAAACAGAGGCAAACAGAGGCAAACAGAGGCAAACAGGATTAAACAGAGGGAAACAGAGTGAAACAGAGGCAAACAGAGTGAAACAGAGGCAAACAGACTTAAACAGGGGCAACAGTGTGAAACAGAGGCAAACAGACTTAAACAGAGGCAAACAGACTTAAACAGAGGCAAACAGAGGCAAACAGAGGCAAACAGGATTAAACAGAGGCAAACAGAGTGTAAAAGAGGCAAACAGAGTGAAACAGACGCAAACAGAATTAAACAGAGGCAAACAGACTTAAACAGAGGCAAACAGAGTGAAACAGAGGCAAACACAGTGAAACAGAGGCAAACAGAGTGAAACAGAGGCAAACAGACTTAAACAGAGGCAAACAGACTTAAACAGAGGCAAACAGAGGCAAACAGAGTGAAACAGAGCCAAACAGTGGCAAAAAGAGTGAAACAGAGGCAAACAGAGTGAAACAGAGTAAAGCAGAGTGACACCGAGGCAAACAGAGTCAAACAGAGGCAAACAGACTTACGCAGGAGCAAACAGAGTGAAACAGAGGCCAACAGACTTAAACAGAGGCAAGCAGACTTAAACAGAGGCAAACAGACTTAAGCAGAGGCAGACAGACTTAAACAGAGGCAAACAGACTTAAACAGAGGCAAACAGACTTAAACAGAGGCAAACAGAGGCAAACAGAGGAAAACAGAGGCAAAGAGGATTAAACAGAGGCAAACAGAGTGAAACAGAGGCAAACAGAGTGAAACAGAGGCAAACAGACTTAAACAGAAGCAAACAGAGTTTAACAGAGTCAAACAGACTGAAACAGAAGCAAACAGACTTAAACAGGGGCAAACGTGGTGAAACAGAGGCAAAAAGACTTAAACAGAGGCAAACAGAGTGAAACAGAGGCAAACAGACTTAAACAGACACAAGCAGAGGCAAACAGAGGCAAACAGTGTGAAACAGAGGCAAACAGAGTGAAACAGAGGCAAACAGACTGAAACAGAGGAAAACAGACTTAAACAGATGCAAACAGACTTAAACAAAGGCAAACAGAGTGAAACAGAGGCAAACAGAGTGAAACAGTGGCAAACAGACTGAAACAGAGGCAAACAGACTCAAACAGAGGCAAACTGACTTAAACAGAGAGAAACAGAGGCCAAAAGAGCGAAACAAAGGCAAACAGAGTGAAACAGAGGCAAACAGTGTGAAACAGAGGCAAACAGAGTGAAACAGTGGCAAACAATCTGAAACAGAGGCAAACAGACTCAAACAGAGGCAAACTGACTTAAACAGAGAGAAACAGAGGCCAAAAGAGCGAAACAAAGGCAAACAGAGTGAAACAGAGGCAAAAAGAGTGAAACAGAGGCAAACAGACTTAAACAGAGGCAAATAGACTTAAACAGAGGCAAACAGAGTGAAACAGAGGGAAACGGAGTGAAACAGAGGCAAACAGAGTGAAACAGAGGCAAACAGACTTAAAAAGAGGCAAACAGCGGCAAACAGAGGCAAACAGAGGCAAACAGAGCCGGACAGAGGCAAACAGAGGCAAACAGATTTAAACAGAGCCAAACAGAGGCAAAAAGAGTGAAACTGAGGCAAACAGAGAGAAACAGAGGCAAACAGAGTGAAACAGAGGCAAACAGAGTGAAACAGAGGCAAACAGACTTAAACAGAGGCAAATAGACTGAAACAGAGGCAAACAGAGTGAAACAGAGGGAAACGGAGTGAAACAGAGGCAAACAGAGTGAAACAGAGGCAAACAGACTTAAAAAGAGGCAAACAGCGGCAAACAGAGGCAAACAGAGGCAAACAGAGCCGGACAGAGGCAAACAGAGGCAAACAGATTTAAACAGAGCCAAACAGAGGCAAAAAGAGTGAAACTGAGGCAAACAGAGAGAAACAAAGGCAAACAGAGTGAAACAGAGGCAAACAGAGTGAAACAGAGGCAAACAGAGTGAAACAGTGGCAAACAGACTGAAACAGAGGCAAACAGACTCAAACAGAGGCAAACTGACTTAAACAGAGAGAAACAGAGGCCAAAAGAGCGAAACAAAGGCAAACAGAGTGAAACAGAGGCAAACAGAGTGAAACAGAGGCAAACAGACTTAAACAGAGGCAAATAGACTTAAACAGAGGCAAACAGAGTGAAACAGAGGGAAACGGAGTGAAACAGAGGCAAACAGAGTGAAACAGAGGCAAACAGACTTAAAAAGAGGCAAACAGCGGCAAACAGAGGCAAACAGAGGCAAACAGAGCCGGACAGAGGCAAACAGAGGCAAACAGATTTAAACAGAGCCAAAAAGAGTGAAACTGAGGCAAACAGAGAGAAACAGAGGCAAACAGAGAGAAACAGAGGCAAACAGAGTGAAACAGAGGCAAACAGACTTAAGCAGGGGCAAACAGAGTGAAACAGAGGCAAACAGACTTAAACAGATGCAAACAGACTTAAACAGAGGCAAACAGACTTAAACAGAGGCAGACAGAGTGAAACAGAGGCAAACAGACTGAAACAGAGGCAAACAGACTTACACAGAGGCAAGCAGCGTGAAACAGAGGCGAACAGACTGAAACAGAGGCAAACTGACTTAAACAGGGGCAACAGTGTGAAACAGAGGCAAACAGACTTACACAGAGGCAAACAGACTTAAACAGAGGCAAACAGAGGCAAACAGAGGCAAACAGGATTAAACAGAGTCAAACAGAGTGTAACAGAGGCAAACAGAGTGAAACAGACACACACAGAATTAAACAGAGGCAAACAGACTTAAACAGAGGCAAACAGAGTGAAACAGAGGCAAACAGAGTGAAACAGAGGCAAACAGATTGAAACAGAGGCAAACAGACGGAAACAGAGGCAAACAGACTTTAACAGAGGCAAACAGACTTAAACAGAGGCAAACAGAGTGAAACAGAGGCAAACAGACTGAAACAGAGGCAAACAGAGTGAAACAGTGGCAAACAGACTGAAACAGAGGCAAACAGACTCAAACAGAGGCAAACAGAATTAAACAGAGAAAAACAGATGCAAAAAGAGCGAAACAGAGGCAAACAGAGTGAAACAGAGGCAAACAGACTTAAACAGAGGCAAACAGACTGAAACAGAGGCAAACAGTTTTAAACAGAGGCAAACAGATTGAAACAGAGGCAAACAGAACTAAACAGAGGCAAACAGACTTAAACAGAGGCAAACAGACTGAAACAGAGGCAAACAGTTTTAAACAGAGGCAAACAGATTGATACAGAGGCAAACAGAACTAAACAGAGGCAAACAGACTTAAACAGAGGCAAACAGACTTAAACAGAGGCAAACAGAGGCAAACAGAGGCCAACAGAGGCAAACATAGGCAAACAGGATTAAACAGAGGCAAACAGACTGAAACAGAGGCATACAGAGTGAAACAGAGGCAAACAGACTTAAACAGAGGCAAACAGACTTAAACAGAGGCAAACAGAGGCAAACAGAGTGAAACAGAGGCAAACAGAGTGGAAACGAGGGAAACGGAGTGAAACAGAGGCAAACAGAGTGAAACAGAGGCAAACAGACTTAGAAAGAGGCAAACAGAGGCAAACAGAGGCAAACAGAGGCAAAGAGAGCCGGACAGAGGCAAACAGAGGCAAACAGGATTAAACAGAGGCAAACAGAGTGTAACAGAGGCAAACAGAGTGAAACAGACGCAAACAGAATTAAACAGAGGCAAACAGACTTTAACAGAGGCAAACAGACTTAAACAGAGGCAAACAGACTTAAACAGAGGCAAACAGAGGCAAACAGTGGCCAACAGAGGTAAAGAGAGGCAAACAGGATTAAACAGAGGCAAACAGAGTGAAACAGAGGCAAACAGAGTGAAACAGAGGCAAACAGACTTAAACAGAGGCAAACAGAGTGAAACAGAGGCAAACAGAGTGAAACAGAGGGAAATGGAGTGAAACAGAGGCAAACAGAGGGAAACTGAGTGAAACAGAGTTAAACAAGAGGCATACAGAGTTCAACAGAGTTAAACAGAGGCATACAGAGTTCAACAGAGTTAAACAGAGGCATACAGAGTTAAACAGAGTTAGACAGTGGCATACAGAGTTAAACAGAGTTAATCAGAGTCAAACAGAGTGAAACAGAGTTAAACAGAGGCAAACAGATTTGAACAGAGTTAAACAGAGTTGAACAGAGTCAAACAGAGTTAAAAAGATGCAAACAAAGTTAAACAGAATTAGACAGAGGCAAACAAAGTTCAACAGAGTTAAACAGTGTTAAAAAGAGGCAAACTGAGGGAAACTGAGTGAAACAGAGTTAAACAGAGGCATACAGAGTTAAATAGATCTAAACAGAGTTGAACAGAGGCAAACAGATTTAAACAGATTTAAACAGAAGCAAATAGAGATAAACAGAGTTAAACAGAGTTAAGCAGAGGCGAACAGAGTTAAACTGAGTTAAACAGAGGCAACAGGATCCAACAGAGTTCAACAGAGTAAAACAGAGGCATACAGAGTAAAATAGAGTGAAACAGAGTTGAACAGAGGAAAACAGAGTTAAACAGAGTTAAACAGAGTTACACTGAGGCAAACAGAGTTAAATAGATTTTATCAGAGGCAAACAGAGTTAAATAGAACTAAAAAGAGGAAAACAGAGTGAAACAGAGTTAAACAGAGTTAAAAAGAGGCAAACAGAGGGAAACTGAGTGAAAAAGAGTTAAACAGAGGCATACAGATTTAAACAGAGTTAAACAGAGTTAAACAGAGTTGAACAGAGGCAAACAGAGTTAAACAGAGTTAAAAAGAGGCAACCAGAGTTCAACAGGGGCAAACAGTGTTAAAAAGAGGCAAACAGAGGGAAACTGAGTGAAACAGAGTTAAACAGAGGCAAACAGAGTTAAATGGATTTTATCAGAGGCAAACAGAGTTAAACAGAGGCAAGCAGAGTCAAACAGAGGCGAACAGAGTTAAACTGAGTTAAACAGAGGCAAGCAGAGTCCAACAGAGTTATACCGATTCAAACAGAGGCATACAGAGTAAAGTAGAGTGAAACAGAGTTGTACAGAGGCAAACAGAGTTAAACAGAGTTAAACAGAGGCAAACAGAGTTAAACAGAGTGAAAAAAAGTTAAACTGAGTTAAAGAGAGTCGAACAGAGTTAAACAGAGTTAAAGAGAGGCAAACATAGTTCAACAGAGTAAAACAGAGTTGCGAAGAGTCAAACAGAGTTAAACACATGCAAACAGAGTTAAAAACAGTTAAACAGAGGCAAACAGAGTTAAAAAGAGTTAAACAGAGGCAAACAGAGTCAAACAGAGGCGAACAGAGTTAAACTGAGTTAAACAGAGGCAAGCAGAGTCCAACAGAGTTATACCGATTCAAACAGAGGCACACAGAGTTAAACAGAGTTAAACAGAGTTAAACAGAGGTATACAGAGTTAAAAAGAGTTAAACAGAGTGAAACAGAGTTTAACAGTGTTTAACAGAGGTGAATCGAGTTAAATAGAGTTAAACAGAGGCAAACAGAGTTAAGCAGAATTAAACATAGGCAAACAGAGTGAAACAGAGTTAAACAGAGGCATACAGAGTTAAACAGAGTGCAACAGAGTTTAACAGTGTTTAACAGAGGTGAATCGAGATAAATAGAGTTAAACAGAGGCAAACAGAGTTAAGCAGATTTAAACAGATGCGAACAGAGTTAAACAGATTTAAACAGAGGCAAACAGAGTGCAACAGAGTTAAACAGAGTTAATAAAAGGCAAACAGAGGGAAACCGAGTGAAACATAGTTAAACAGAGTTAGACAGAGGCAAACAGAGTTAAATAGAACTAAAAAGAGGAAAACAGAGTGAAACAGAGTTAAACAGAGTTAAAAAGAGGCAAACAGAGGGAAACTGAGTGAAAAAGAGTTAAACAGAGGCATACAGATTTAAACAGAGTTAAACAGAGTTAAACAGAGTTGAACAGAGGCAAACAGAGTTAAACAGAGTTAAAAAGAGGCAACCAGAGTTCAACAGGGGCAAACAGTGTTAAAAAGAGGCAAACAGAGGGAAACTGAGTGAAACAGAGTTAAACAGAGGCAAACAGAGTTAAATGGATTTTATCAGAGGCAAACAGAGTTAAACAGAGGCAAACAGAGTCAAACAGAGGCGAACAGAGTTAAACTGAGTTAAACAGAGGCAAGCAGAGTCCAACAGAGTTATACCGATTCAAACAGAGGCATACAGAGTAAAGTAGAGTGAAACAGAGTTGTACAGAGGCAAACAGAGTGAAACAGAGTTAAACAGAGGCAAACAGAGTTAAACAGAGTGAAAAAAAGTTAAACTGAGTTAAAGAGAGTCGAACAGAGTTAAAGAGAGGCAAACATAGTTCAACAGAGTAAAACAGAGTTGCGAAGAGTCAAACAGAGTTAAACACATGCAAACAGAGTTAAAAACAGTTAAACAGAGGCAAACAGAGTTAAAAAGAGTTAAACAGAGGCAAACAGAGTCAAACAGAGGCGAACAGAGTTAAACTGAGTTAAACAGAGGCAAGCAGAGTCCAACAGAGTTATACCGATTCATACAGAGGCACACAGAGTTAAACAGAGTTAAACAGAGTTAAACAGAGGTATACAGAGTTAAAAAGAGTTAAACAGAGTGAAACAGAGTTTAACAGTGTTTAACAGAGGTGAATCGAGTTAAATAGAGTTAAACAGAGGCAAACAGAGTTAAGCAGAATTAAACATAGGCAAACAGAGTGAAACAGAGTTAAACAGAGGCATACAGAGTTAAACAGAGTGCAACAGAGTTTAACAGTGTTTAACAGAGGTGAATCGAGATAAATAGAGTTAAACAGAGGCAAACAGAGTTAAGCAGATTTAAACAGATGCGAACAGAGTTAAACAGATTTAAACAGAGGCAAACAGAGTGCAACAGAGTTAAACAGAGTTAATAAAAGGCAAACAGAGGGAAACCGAGTGAAACATAGTTAAACAGAGTTAGACAGAGGCAAACAGAGTTCAACAGAGTTAAACAGAGGCAAACAAAGTTCAACAGAGTTAAACAGAGTTAAAAAGAGGCAAACTGAGGGAAACTGAGTGAAACAGAGTTAAACAGAGGCATACAGAGTTAAATAGATCGAAACTGAGTTGAACAGAGGCAAACGGATTTAAACAGAGTTAAACAGAGGCAAACAGAGATATACAGAGTTAAACAGAGTTAAACAGAGGCGAACAGAGTTAAACTGAGTTAAACAGAGGCAACAGGATCCAACAGAGTTAAACAGAGTAAAACAGAGGCCTACAGAGTAAAATAGAGTGAAACAGAGTTGAACAGAGGAAAACAGAGTTAAACAGAGTTAAACAGAGGCAAACAGAGTTAAATAGATTTTATCAGAAGCAAACAGAGTTAAACAGAACTAAACAGAGGCAAACAGAGTTAAACAGAGTTAAAAAGAGTTAACAGAGTTAAACAAGTTGAACAGAGGCAAACAGAGTTCAACAGAGGCAAACAGAGTTAAAAAGAGGCAAACAGAGGGAAACTGAGTGAAAAAGAGTTAAACAGAAAAATACAGAGTTCAACAGAGTTAAACAGAGGCATACAGAGTTCAACAGAGTTAAACAGAGGCATACAGAGTTAAACAGAGTTAAACAGAGGCATACAGAGTTAAATAGAGTTAAACAGAGGCAAACAGATTTAAACAGAGTTGAACAGATGCAAACAGAGTGAAACAGAGTTAAACAGAGTTAAACAGAGTTAAACAGAGTTGAACAGAGTCAAACAGAGTTAAAAAGATGCAAACAAAGTTAAACAGAATTAGACAGAGGCAAACAGAGTTCAACAGAGTTAAACAGAGGCAAACAAAGTTCAACAGAGTTAAACAGTGTTAAAAAGAGGCAAACTGAGGGAAACTGAGTGAAACAGAGTTAAACAGAGGCAAACAGAGTTAAATAGATTTTATCAGAGGCAAACAGAGTTAAACAGAACTAAACAGAGGCAAACAGAGTGAAACAGAGTTAAACAGAGTTAAAAAGAGGCAAACAGAGGGAAATTGAGTGAAACAGAGTTAAACAGAGGCATACAGAGTTCAACAGAGTTAAACGGAGGCATACAGAGTTCAACAGAGTTAAACAGAGGCATACAGAGTTAAACAGAGTTAAACAGAGGCATACAGAGTTGAATAGAGTTAAACAGAGGCAAACAGATTTAAACAGAGTTGAACAGAGGCAAACAGAGTGAAACAGAGTTAAACAGAGGCAAACAGAGTTAAACAGAGTTAAACAGAGTTGAACAGAGTCAAACAGAGTTAAAAAGATGCAAACAAAGTTAAACAGAATTAGACAGAGGCAAACAGAGTTCAACAGAGTTAAACAGAGGCAAACAAAGTTCAACAGAGTTAAACAGTGTTAAAAAGAGGCGAACTGAGGGAAACTGAGTGAAAAAGAGTTAAACAGAGGCATACAGATTTAAACAGATTTAAACAGAGTTAAACAGAGTTGAACAGAGGCAAACAGAGTTAAACAGAGTTAAAAAGAGGCAACCAGAGTTCAACGGGGGCAAACAGTGTTAAAAAGAGGCAAACAGAGGGAAACTGAGTGAAACAGAGTTAAACAGAGGCAAACAGAGTTAAATAGATTTTATCAGAGGCAAACAGAGTTAAACAGAACTAAACAGAGGCAAACAGAGTGAAACAGAGTTAAACAGAGATAAACAGAGGCAAACAGAGGGAAACTGAATGAAACAGAGTTAAACAGAGGCATACAGATTTAAACAGATTTAAACAGAGTTGAACAGAGGCAAACAGAGTTAAACAGAGTTAATAAGAGGCAACCAGAGTTCAGCAGAGGCAAACAGTGTTAAAAAGAGGCAAACAGAGGGAAACTGAGTGAAACAGAGATAAACAGAGGCATACAGAGTTCAACAGAGTTAAACAGAGGCATACAGAGTTAAACAGAGTTAAACAGAGGCAAACAGATTTAAACAGAGTTGAACAGAGGCAAACAGAGTGAAACAGAATTAAACAGAAGCATACAGAGTTAAACAGAGTTAAACAGAAGCATACAGAGTTAAACAGAGTTAAACAGAGATAAACAGAGTTGAACAGAGTCAAACAGAGTTAAAAAGATGCAAACAAAGTTAAACAGAGTTAGACAGAGGCAAACAGAGTTAAATAGATTTTATCAGAGGCAAACAGAGTGAAACAGAGTTAAACAGAGTTGAAAAGAGTTAACAGAGTTAAACAGAGTTAAACAGAGTTGCGAAGAGTCAAACAGAGTTAAACACATGCAAACAGAGTTAAAAAGAGTTAAACAGAGGCAAACAGGGTTAAAAAGAGTTAAACAGAGGCAAACATTGTCAAACAGAGGCGAACAGAGTTAAACTGAGTTAAACAGAGGCAAGCAGAGTCCAACAGAGTTATACCGATTCAAACAGAGGCATACAGAGTAAAGTAGAGTGAAACAGAGTTGTACAGAGGCAAACAGAGTGAAACAGAGTTAAACAGAGGCAAACAGAGTTAAACAGAGTGAAAAAAAGTTAAACTGAGTTAAAGAGAGTCGAACAGAGTTAAACAGAGTTAAAGAGAGGCAAACATAGTTCAACAGAGTAAAACAGAGTTGCGAAGAGTCAAACAGAGTTAAACACATGCAAACAGAGTTAAAAACAGTTAAACAGAGGCAAACAGAGTTAAAAAGAGTTAAACAGAGGCAAACAGAGTCAAACAGAGGCGAACAGAGTTAAACTGAGTTAAACAGAGGCAAGCAGAGTCCAACAGAGTTATACCGATTCAAACAGAGGCACACAGAGTCAAACAGAGTTAAACAGAGGTATACAGAGTTAAAAAGAGTTAAACAGAGGCAAACAGAGTTAAGCAGAATTAAACATAGGCAAACAGAGTGAAACAGAGTTAAACAGAGGCATACAGAGTTAAACAGAGTGCAACAGAGTTTAACAGTGTTTAACAGAGGTGAATCGAGATAAATAGAGTTAAACAGAGGCAAACAGAGTTAAGCAGATTTAAACAGATGCGAACAGAGTTAAACAGATTTAAACAGAGGCAAACAGAGTGCAACAGAGTTAAACAGAGTTAATAAAAGGCAAACAGAGGGAAACCGAGTGAAACATAGTTAAACAGAGTTAGACAGAGGCAAACAGAGTTCAACAGAGTTAAACAGAGGCAAACAAAGTTCAACAGAGTTAAACAGAGTTAAAAAGAGGCAAACTGAGGGAAACTGAGTGAAACAGAGTTAAACAGAGGCATACAGAGTTAAATAGATCGAAACTGAGTTGAACAGAGGCAAACGGATTTAAACAGAGTGAAACAGAGGCAAACAGAGATATACAGAGTTAAACAGAGTTAAACAGAGGCGAACAGAGTTAAACTGAGTTAAACAGAGGCAACAGGATCCAACAGAGTTAAACAGAGTAAAACAGAGGCATACAGAGTAAAATAGAGTGAAACAGAGTTGAACAGAGGAAAACAGAGTTAAACAGAGTTAAACAGAGGCAAACAGAGTTAAATAGATTTTATCAGAAGCAAACAGAGTTAAACAGAACTAAACAGAGGCAAACAGAGTTAACAGAGTTAAAAAGAGTTAACAGAGTTAAACAAGTTGAACAGAGGCAAACAGAGTTCAACAGAGGCAAACAGAGTTAAAAAGAGGCAAACAGAGGGAAACTGAGTGAAAAAGAGTTAAACAGAAAAATACAGAGTTCAACAGAGTTAAACAGAGGCATACAGAGTTCAACAGAGTTAAACAGAGGCATACAGAGTTAAACAGAGTTAAACAGAGGCATACAGAGTTAAATAGAGTTAAACAGAGGCAAACAGATTTAAACAGAGTTGAACAGAGGCAAACAGAGTGAAACAGAGTTAAACAGAGTTAAACAGAGTTAAACAGAGTTGAACAGAGTCAAACAGAGTTAAAAAGATGCAAACAAAGTTAAACAGAATTAGACAGAGGCAAACAGAGTTCAACAGAGTTAAACAGAGGCAAACAAAGTTCAACAGAGTTAAACAGTGTTAAAAAGAGGCAAACTGAGGGAAACTGAGTGAAACAGAGTTAAACAGAGGCAAACAGAGTTAAATAGATTTTATCAGAGGCAAACAGAGTTAAACAGAACTAAACAGAGGCAAACAGAGTGAAACAGAGTTAAACAGAGTTAAAAAGAGGCAAACAGAGGGAAATTGAGTGAAACAGAGATAAACAGAGGCATACAGAGTTCAACAGAGTTAATCAGAGGCATACAGAGTTAAACAGAGTTAAACAGAGGCAAACAGATTTAAACAGAGTTGAACAGAGGCAAACAGAGTGAAACAGAATTAAACAGAAGCATACAGAGTTAAACAGAGTTAAACAGAAGCATACAGAGTTAAACAGAGTTAAACAGAGATAAACAGAGTTGAACAGAGTCAAACAGAGTTAAAAAGATGCAAACAAAGTTAAACAGAGTTAGACAGAGGCAAACAGAGTTAAATAGATTTTATCAGAGGCAAACAGAGTGAAACAGAGTTAAACAGAGTTGAAAAGAGTTAACAGAGTTAAACAGAGTTGCGAAGAGTCAAACAGAGTTAAACACATGCAAACAGAGTTAAAAAGAGTTAAACAGAGGCAAACAGGGTTAAAAAGAGTTAAACAGAGGCAAACAGAGTCAAACAGAGGCGAACAGAGTTAAACTGAGTTAAACAGAGGCAAGCAGAGTCCAACAGAGTTATACCGATTCAAACAGAGGCATACAGAGTAAAGTAGAGTGAAACAGAGTTGTACAGAGGCAAACAGAGTGAAACAGAGTTAAACAGAGGCAAACAGAGTTAAACAGAGTGAAAAAAGTTAAACTGAGTTAAAGAGAGTCGAACAGAGTTAAACAGAGTTAAAGAGAAGCAAACATAGTTCAACAGAGTAAAACAGAGTTGCGAAGAGTCAAACAGAGTTAAACACATGCAAACAGAGTTAAAAACAGTTAAACAGAGGCAAACAGAGTTAAAAAGAGTTAAACAGAGGCAAACAGAGTCAAACAGAGGCGAACAGAGGCAAACAGAGTGAAACAGAGTTAAACAGAGTTAAACAGAGTTAAACAGAGTTGAACAGAGTCAAACAGAGTTAAAAAGATGCAAACAAAGTTAAACAGAATTAGACAGAGGCAAACAGAGTTCAACAGAGTTAAACAGAGGCAAACAAAGTTCAACAGAGTTAAACAGTGTTAAAAAGAGGCAAACTGAGGGAAACTGAGTGAAACAGAGTTAAACAGAGGCAAACAGAGTTAAATAGATTTTATCAGAGGCAAACAGAGTTAAACAGAACTAAACAGAGGCAAACAGAGTGAAACAGAGTTAAACAGAGTTAAAAAGAGGCAAACAGAGGGAAATTGAGTGAAACAGAGATAAACAGAGGCATACAGAGTTCAACAGAGTTAATCAGAGGCATACAGAGTTAAACAGAGTTAAACAGAGGCAAACAGATTTAAACAGAGTTGAACAGAGGCAAACAGAGTGAAACAGAATTAAACAGAAGCATACAGAGTTAAACAGAGTTAAACAGAAGCATACAGAGTTAAACAGAGTTAAACAGAGATAAACAGAGTTGAACAGAGTCAAACAGAGTTAAAAAGATGCAAACAAAGTTAAACAGAGTTAGACAGAGGCAAACAGAGTTAAATAGATTTTATCAGAGGCAAACAGAGTGAAACAGAGTTAAACAGAGTTGAAAAGAGTTAACAGAGTTAAACAGAGTTGCGAAGAGTCAAACAGAGTTAAACACATGCAAACAGAATTAAAAAGAGTTAAACAGAGGCAAACAGGGTTAAAAAGAGTTAAACAGAGGCAAACAGAGTCAAACAGAGGCGAACAGAGTTAAACTGAGTTAAACAGAGGCAAGCAGAGTCCAACAGAGTTATACCGATTCAAACAGAGGCATACAGAGTAAAGTAGAGTGAAACAGAGTTGTACAGAGGCAAACAGAGTGAAACAGAGTTAAACAGAGGCAAACAGAGTTAAACAGAGTGAAAAAAGTTAAACTGAGTTAAAGAGAGTCGAACAGAGTTAAACAGAGTTAAAGAGAAGCAAACATAGTTCAACAGAGTAAAACAGAGTTGCGAAGAGTCAAACAGAGTTAAACACATGCAAACAGAGTTAAAAACAGTTAAACAGAGGCAAACAGAGTTAAAAAGAGTTAAACAGAGGCAAACAGAGTCAAACAGAGGCGAACAGAGTTAAACTGAGTTAAACAGAGGCAAGCAGAGTCCAACAGAGTTATACCGATTCAAACAGAGGCACACAGAGTTAAACAGAGTTAAACAGAGGTATACAGAGTTAAAAAGAGTTAAACAGAGTGAAACAGAGTTTAACAGTGTTTAACAGAGGTGAATCGAGTTAAATAGAGTTAAACAGAGGCAAACAGAGTTAAGCAGAATTAAACATAGGCAAACAGAGTGAAACAGAGTTAAACAGAGGCATACAGAGTTAAACAGAGTGCAACAGAGTTTAACAGTGTTTAACAGAGGTGAATCGAGATAAATAGAGTTAAACAGAGGCAAACAGAGTTAAGCAGATTTAAACAGATGCGAACAGAGTTAAGCAGATTTAAACAGAGGCAAACAGAGTGCAACAGAGTTAAACAGAGTTAATAAAAGGCAAACAGAGGGAAACCGAGTGAAACATAGTTAAACAGAGTTAGACAGAGGCAAACAGAGTTCAACAGAGTTAAACAGAGGCAAACAGAGTTCAACAGAGTTAAACAGAGGCAAACAAAGTTCAACAGAGTTAAACAGAGTTAAAAAGAGGCAAACTGAGGGAAACTGAGTGAAACAGAGTTAAACAGAGGCATACAGAGTTAAATAGATCGAAACTGAGTTGAACAGAGGCAAACGGATTTAAACAGAGTTAAATAGAGGCAAACAGAGATATACAGAGTTTAAACAGAGTTAAACAGAGGCGAACAGAGTTAAACTGAGTTAAACAGAGGCAACAGGATCCAACAGAGTTAAACAGAGTAAAACAGAGGCATACAGAGTAAAATAGAGTGAAACAGAGTTGAACAGAGGAAAACAGAGTTAAACAGAGTTAAACAGAGGCAAACAGAGTTAAATAGATTTTATCAGAAGCAAACAGAGTTAAACAGAACTAAACAGAGGCAAACAGAGTTAAACAGAGTTAAAAAGAGTTAACAGAGTTAAACAAGTTGAACAGAGGCAAACAGAGTTCAACAGAGGCAAACAGAGTTAAAAAGAGGCAAACAGAGGGAGACTGAGTGAAACAGAGTTAAACAGAAAAATACAGAGTTCAACAGAGTTAAACAGAGGTATACAGAGTTCAACAGAGTTAAACAGAGGCATACAGAGTTAAACAGAGTTAAACAGAGGCATACAGAGTTAAATAGAGTTAAACAGAGGCAAACAGATTTAAACAGAGTTGAACAGAGGCAAACAGAGTGAAACAGAGTCAAACAGAGTTAAAAAGATGCAAACAAAGTTCAACGGAGTTAAACAGAGGCAAACAAAGTTCAACAGAGTTAAACAGTGTTAAAAAGAGGCAAACTGAGGGAAACTGAGTGAAACAGAGTTAAACAGAGGCAAACAGAGTTAAATAGATTTTATCAGAGGCAAACAGAGATAAACAGAACTGAACAGAGGCAAACAGAGTGAAACAGAGTTAAACAGAGTTAAAAAGAGGCAAACAGAGGGAAATTGAGTGAAACAGAGTTAAACAGAGGCATACAGATTTAAACAGATTTAAACAGAGTTAAACAGAGTTGAACAGAGGCAAACAGAGTTAAACAGAGTTAAAAAGAGGCAACCAGAGTTCAACAGAATCAAACAGTGTTAAAAAGAGGCAAACAGAGGGAAACTGAGTGAAACAGAGATAAACAGAGGCATACAGAGTTCAACAGAGTTAAACAGAGGCATACAGAGTTAAACAGAGTTAAACAGAGGCATACAGAGTTAAATAGAGTTAAACAGAGGCAAACAGATTTAAACAGAGTTGAACAGAGGCAAACAGAGTGAAACAGAATTAAACAGAAGCATACAGAGTTAAACAGAGTTAAACAGAAGCATACAGAGTTAAACAGAGTTAAACAGAGATAAACAGAGTTGAACAGAGTCAAACAGAGTTAAAAAGATGCAAACAAAGTTAAACAGAGTTAGACAGAGGCAAACAGAGTTAAATAGATTTTATCAGAGGCAAACAGAGTGAAACAGAGTTAAGCAGAGTTAAAAAGAGTTAACAGAGTTAAACAGAGTTAAACAGAGTTGCGAAGAGTCAAACAGAGTTAAACACATGCAAACAGAGTTAAAAACAGTTAAACAGAGGCAAACAGAGTTAAAAAGAGTTAAACAGAGGCAAACAGAGTCAAACAGAGGCGAACAGAGTTAAACTGAGTTAAACAGAGGCAAGCAGAGTCCAACAGTGTTATACCGATTCAAACAGAGGCATACAGAGTAAAGTAGAGTGAAACAGAGTTGTACAGAGGCAAACAGAGTGAAACAGAGTTAAACAGAGGCAAACAGAGTTAAACAGAGTGAAAAAAAGTTAAACTGAGTTAAAGAGAGTCGAACAGAGTTAAACAGAGTTAAAGAGAGGCATACAGAGTTAAACAGAGTGCAACAGAGTTAAACAGAGTTAATAAAAGGCAAACAGAGGGAAACCGAGTGAAACATAGTTAAACAGAGTTAGACAGAGGCAAACAGAGTTCAACAGAGTTAAACAGAGGCAAACAAAGTTCAACAGAGTTAAACAGAGTTAAAAAGAGGCAAACTGAGTTAATAAAAGGCAAACAGAGGCAAACAGAGTGAAACAGCGTTAAACAGAGGCATACAGAATTAAACAGAGTTAAACAGAGTTGAACAGAGTCAAACAGAGTTAAAAAGATGCAAACAAAGTTAAACAGAGTTAGACAGAGGCATACACAGTTAAACAGAGTTAAACAGAGGCAAACAAAGTTCAACAGAGTTAAACAGAGTTAAAAAGAGGCAAACTGAGGGAAACTGAGTGAAACAGAGGTAAACAGAGGCATACAGAGTTAAATAGATCTAAACTGAGTTGAACAGAGGCAAACAGATTTAAACAGAGTTAAACAGAGGCGAACAGAGTTAAACTGAGTTAAACAGAGGCACCAGGATCCAACAGGGTTAAACAGAGTAAAACAGAGGCATACAGAGTAAAATAGAGTGAAACAGAGTTGAACAGAGGAAAACAGAGTTAAACAGAGTTAAACAGAGGCAAACAGAGTTAAATAGATTTTATCAGAAGCAAACAGAGTTAAACAGAACTAAACAGATGCAAACAGAGTGAAACAGAGTTAAAAAGAGTTAACAGAGTTAAACAGAGTTGAACAGAGGCATACAGAGTTCAACAGAGTTAAACAGAGGCATACAGAGTTCAACAGAGTTAAACAGAGGCATACAGAATTAAACAGAGTAAAACAGAGGCATACAGAGTTAAATAGAGTTAAACAGAGGCAAACAGATTTAAACAGAGTTGAACAGAGGCAAACAGAGTGAAACAGAGTTAAACAGAGTTAAACAGAGTTAAACAGAGGCATACAGTGTTAAATAGAGTTAAACAGAGGCAAACAGATTTAAACAGAGTTGAACAGAGGCAAACAGAGTGAAACAGAGTTAAACAGAGGCAAACAGAGTTAAACAGAGTTGAACAGAGTCAGACAGAGTTAAAAAGATGCAAACAAAGTTAAACAGAATTAGACAGAGGCAAACAGAGTTCAACAGAGTTAAAACGAGGCAAACAAAGTTCAACAGAGTTAAACAGTGTTAAAAAGAGGCAAACTGAGGGAAACTGAGTGAAACAGAGTTAAACAGAGGTATACAGATTTAAATAGATCTAAACAGAGTTGAACAGAGGCAAACAGATTTAAACAGAGTTAAACAGAGGCAAATAGAGATAAACAGAGTTAAACAGAGTTAAGCAGAGGCGAACAGAGTTAAACTGAGTTAAACAGAGGCAACAGGATCCAACAGAGTTAAACAGAGTAAAACAGAGGCATACAGAGTAAAATAGAGTGAAACAGAGTTGAACAGAGGAAAACAGAGTTAAACAGAGTTAAACTGAGGCAAACAGATTTAAACAGAGTTGAACAGAGTCAAACAGAGTGAAACAGATTTAAACAGAAGCATACAGAGTTAAACAGAGTTAAACAGAAGCATACAGAGTTAAACAGAGTTAAACAGAGATAAACAGAGTTGAACAGAGTCAAACAGAGTTAAAAAGATGCAAACAAAGTTAAACAGAGTTAGACAGAGGCAAACAGAGTTAAATAGATTTTATCAGAGGCAAACAGACTGAAACAGAGTTAAACAGAGTTAAAAAGAGTTAACAGAGTTAAACAGAGTTAAACAGAGTTGCGAAGAGTCAAACAGAGTTAAGCACATGCAAACAGAGTTAAAAACAGTTAAACAGAGGCAAACAGAGTTAAAAAGAGTTAAACAGAGGCAAGCAGAGTCAAACAGAGGCGAACAGAGTTAAACTGAGTTAAACAGAGGCAAGCAGAGTCCAACAGAGTTATACCGATTCAAACAGAGGCATACAGAGTAAAGTAGAGTGAAACAGAGTTGTACAGTGGCAAACAGAGTGAAACAGAGTTAAACAGAGGCAAACAGAGTTAAACAGAGTGAAAAAAAGTTAAACTGAGTTAAAGAGAGTCGAACAGAGTTAAACAGAGTTAAAGAGAGGCAAACATAGTTCAACGGGGGCAAACAGTGTTAAAAAGAGGCAAACAGAGGCAAAGAGAGTTAAGCAGAATTAAACATAGGCAAACAGAGTGAAACGGAGTTAAACAGAGGCATACAGAGTTAAACAGAGTGCAACAGAGTTAAACAGAGTTAATAAAAGGCAAACAGAGGGAAACCGAGTGAAACATAGTTAAACAGAGTTAGACAGAGGCAAACAGAGTTCAACAGAGTTAAACAGAGGCAAACAAAGTTCAACAGAGTTAAACAGAGTTAAAAAGAGGCAAACTGAGTTAATAAAAGGCAAACAGAGGCAAACAGAGTGAAACAGCGTTAAACAGAGGCATACAGAATTAAACAGAGTTAAACAGAGTTGAACAGAGTCAAACAGAGTTAAAAAGATGCAAACAAAGTTAAACAGAGTTAGACAGAGGCATACACAGTTAAACAGAGTTAAACAGAGGCAAACAAAGTTGAACAGAGTTAATCAGAGTTAGAAAGAGGCAAACTGAGGGAAACTGAGTGAAACAGAGGTAAACAGAGGCATACAGAGTTAAATAGATCTAAACTGAGTTGAACAGAGGCAAACAGATTTAAACAGAGTTAAACAGAGGCAAACAGAGTTAAATAGATTTTATCAGAAGCAAACAGAGTTAAACAGAACTAAACAGAGGCAAACAGAGTGAAACAGAGTTAAAAATAGTTAACAGAGTTAAACAGAGTTGAACAGAGGCGAACAGAGTTCAACAGAGGCAAACAGAGTTAAAAAGAGGCAAACAGAGGGAACCTGAGTGAAACAGAGTTAAACAGAGGCATACAGACTTCAACAGAGTTAAACAGAGGCATACAGAGTTCAACAGAGTTAAACAGAGGCATACAGAATTAAACAGAGTAAAACAGAGGCATACAGAGTTAAATAGAGTTAAACAGAGGCAAATAGATTTAAACAGAGTTGAACAGAGGCAAACAGAGTGAAACAGAGTTAAACAGAGGCAAACAGAGTTAAACAGAGTTAAACAGAGTTGAACAGAGTCAGACAGAGTTAAAAAGATTCAAACAAAGTTAAACAGAATTAGACAGAGGCAAACAGAATTCAACAGAGTTAAAACGAGGCAAACAAAGTTCAACAGAGTTAAACAGTGTTAAAAAGAGGCAAACTGAGGGAAACTGAGTGAAACAGAGTTAAACAGAGGCATACAGATTTAAATAGATCTAAACAGAGTGGAACAGAGGCAAACAGATTTAAACAGAGTTAAACAGAGGCAAATAGAGATAAACAGAGTTAAACAGAGTTAAGCAGAGGCGAACAGAGTTAAACTGAGCTAAACAGAGGCAACAGGATCCAACAGAGTTAAACAGAGTAAAACAGAGGCATACAGAGTAAAATAGAGTGAAACAGAGTTGAACAGAGGAAAACAGAGTTAAACAGAGTTAAACTGAGGCAAACAGATTTAAACAGAGTTGAACAGAGGCAAACAGAGTGAAACAGAATTAAACAGAAGCATACAGAGTTTAACAGAGTTAAACAGAAGCATACAGAGTTAAACAGAGTTAAACAGAAGCATACAGAGTTAAACAGAGTTAAACAGAGATAAACAGATTTGAACAGAGTCAAACAGAGTTAAAAAGATGCAAACAAAGTTAAACAGAGTTAGACAGAGGCAAACAGAGTTAAATAGATTTTATCAGAGGCAAACAGAGTGAAACAGAGTTAAACAGAGTTAAAAAGAGTTAACAGAGTTAAACAGAGTTAAACAGAGTTGCGAAGAGTCAAACAGAGTTAAACACATGCAAACAGAGTTAAAAACAGTTAAACAGAGGCAAACAGAGTTAAAAAGAGTTAAACAGAGGCAAACAGAGTCAAACAGAGGCAAACAGAGTCAAACAGAGGCGAACAGAGTTAAACTGAGTTAAACAGAGGCAAGCAGAGTCCAACAGAGTTATACCGATTCAAACAGAGGCATACAGAGTAAAGTAGAGTGAAACAGAGTTGTACAGAGGCAAACCGAGTGAAACAGAGTTAAACAGAGGCAAACAGAGTTAAACAGAGTGAAAAAAAGTTAAACTGAGTTAAAGAGAGTCGAACAGAGTTAAACAGAGTTAAAGAGAGGCAAACATAGTTCAACAGAGTAAAACAGAGGCACACAGAGTTAAACAGAGTTAAACAGAGTTAAACAGAGGTATACAGAGTTAAAAAGAGTTAAACAGAGTGAAACAGAGTTAAACAGTGTTTAACAGAGGTGAATCGAGTTAAATAGAGTTAAACAGAGGCAAACAGAGTTAAGCAGAATTAAACATAGGCAAACAGAGTGAAACAGAGTTAAACAGAGGCATACAGAGTTAAACAGAGTGCAACAGAGTTAAACAGAGTTAATAAAAGGCAAACAGAGGGAACCCGAGTGAAACATAGTTAAACAGAGTTAGACAGAGGCAAACAGAGTTCAACAGAGTTAAACAGAGGCAAACAAAGTTCAGCAGAGTTAAACAGAGTTAAAAAGAGGCAAACTGAGTTAATAAAAGGCAAACAGAGGCAAACAGAGTGAAACAGCGTTAAACAGAGGCATACAGAATTAAACAGAGTTAAACAGAGTTGAACAGAGTCAAACAGAGTTCAACAGAGGCATACAGAATTAAACAGAGTAAAACAGAGGCATACAGAGTTAAATAGAGTTAAACAGAGGCAAATAGATTTAAACAGAGTTGAACAGAGGCAAACAGAGTGAAACAGAGTTAAACAGAGGCAAACAGAGTTAAACAGAGTTAAACAGAGTTGAACAGAGTCAGACAGAGTTAAAAAGATTCAAACAAAGTTAAACAGAATTAGACAGAGGCAAACAGAATTCAACAGAGTTAAAACGAGGCAAACAAAGTTCAACAGAGTTAAACAGTGTTAAAAAGAGGCAAACTGAGGGAAACTGAGTGAAACAGAGTTAAACAGAGGCATACAGATTTAAATAGATCTAAACAGAGTGGAACAGAGGCAAACAGATTTAAACAGAGTTAAACAGAGGCAAATAGAGATAAACAGAGTTAAACAGAGTTAAGCAGAGGCGAACAGAGTTAAACTGAGCTAAACAGAGGCAACAGGATCCAACAGAGTTAAACAGAGTAAAACAGAGGCATACAGAGTAAAATAGAGTGAAACAGAGTTGAACAGAGGAAAACAGAGTTAAACAGAGTTAAACTGAGGCAAACAGATTTAAACAGAGTTGAACAGAGGCAAACAGAGTGAAACAGAATTAAACAGAAGCATACAGAGTTTAACAGAGTTAAACAGAAGCATACAGAGTTAAACAGAGTTAAACAGAAGCATACAGAGTTAAACAGAGTTAAACAGAGATAAACAGATTTGAACAGAGTCAAACAGAGTTAAAAAGATGCAAACAAAGTTAAACAGAGTTAGACAGAGGCAAACAGAGTTAAATAGATTTTATCAGAGGCAAACAGAGTGAAACAGAGTTAAACAGAGTTAAAAAGAGTTAACAGAGTTAAACAGAGTTAAACAGAGTTGCGAAGAGTCAAACAGAGTTAAACACATGCAAACAGAGTTAAAAACAGTTAAACAGAGGCAAACAGAGTTAAAAAGAGTTAAACAGAGGCAAACAGAGTCAAACAGAGGCAAACAGAGTCAAACAGAGGCGAACAGAGTTAAACTGAGTTAAACAGAGGCAAGCAGAGTCCAACAGAGTTATACCGATTCAAACAGAGGCATACAGAGTAAAGTAGAGTGAAACAGAGTTGTACAGAGGCAAACCGAGTGAAACAGAGTTAAACAGAGGCAAACAGAGTTAAACAGAGTGAAAAAAAGTTAAACTGAGTTAAAGAGAGTCGAACAGAGTTAAGCAGAGTTAAAGAGAGGCAAACATAGTTCAACAGAGTAAAACAGAGGCACACAGAGTTAAACAGAGTTAAACAGAGTTAAACAGAGGTATACAGAGTTAAAAAGAGTTAAACAGAGTGAAACAGAGTTAAACAGTGTTTAACAGAGGTGAATCGAGTTAAATAGAGTTAAACAGAGGCAAACAGAGTTAAGCAGAATTAAACATAGGCAAACAGAGTGAAACAGAGTTAAACAGAGGCATACAGAGTTAAACAGAGTGCAACAGAGTTAAACAGAGTTAATAAAAGGCAAACAGAGGGAAACCGAGTGAAACATAGTTAAACAGAGTTAGACAGAGGCAAACAGAGTTCAACAGAGTTAAACAGAGGCAAACAAAGTTCAGCAGAGTTAAACAGAGTTAAAAAGAGGCAAACTGAGTTAATAAAAGGCAAACAGAGGCAAACAGAGTGAAACAGCGTTAAACAGAGGCATACAGAATTAAACAGAGTTAAACAGAGTTGAACAGAGTCAAACAGAGTTCAACAGAGGCATACAGAATTAAACAGAGTAAAACAGAGGCATACAGAGTTAAATAGAGTTAAACAGAGGCAAATAGATTTAAACAGAGTTGAACAGAGGCAAACAGAGTGAAACAGAGTTAAACAGAGGCAAACAGAGTTAAACAGAGTTAAACAGAGTTGAACAGAGTCAGACAGAGTTAAAAAGATTCAAACAAAGTTAAACAGAATTAGACAGAGGCAAACAGAGTTCAACAGAGTTAAAACGAGGCAAACAAAGTTCAACAGAGTTAAACAGTGTTAAAAAGAGGCAAACTGAGGGAAACTGAGTGAAACAGAGTTAAACAGAGGCATACAGATTTAAATAGATCTAAACAGAGTGGAACAGAGGCAAACAGATTTAAACAGAGTTAAACAGAGGCAAATAGAGATAAACAGAGTTAAACAGAGTTAAGCAGAGGCGAACAGAGTTAAACTGAGCTAAACAGAGGCAACAGGATCCAACAGAGTTAAACAGAGTAAAACAGAGGCATACAGAGTAAAATAGAGTGAAACAGAGTTGAACAGAGGAAAACAGAGTTAAACAGAGTTAAACTGAGGCAAACAGATTTAAACAGAGTTGAACAGAGGCAAACAGAGTGAAACAGAATTAAACAGAAGCATACAGAGTTTAACAGAGTTAAACAGAAGCATACAGAGTTAAACAGAGTTAAACAGAAGCATACAGAGTTAAACAGAGTTAAACAGAGATAAACAGATTTGAACAGAGTCAAACAGAGTTAAAAAGATGCAAACAAAGTTAAACAGAGTTAGACAGAGGCAAACAGAGTTAAATAGATTTTATCAGAGGCAAACAGAGTGAAACAGAGTTAAACAGAGTTAAAAAGAGTTAACAGAGTTAAACAGAGTTAAACAGAGTTGCGAAGAGTCAAACAGAGTTAAACACATGCAAACAGAGTTAAAAACAGTTAAACAGAGGCAAACAGAGTTAAAAAGAGTTAAACAGAGGCAAACAGAGTCAAACAGAGGCAAACAGAGTCAAACAGAGGCGAACAGAGTTAAACTGAGTTAAACAGAGGCAAGCAGAGTCCAACAGAGTTATACCGATTCAAACAGAGGCATACAGAGTAAAGTAGAGTGAAACAGAGTTGTACAGAGGCAAACCGAGTGAAACAGAGTTAAACAGAGGCAAACAGAGTTAAACAGAGTGAAAAAAAGTTAAACTGAGTTAAAGAGAGTCGAACAGAGTTAAACAGAGTTAAAGAGAGGCAAACATAGTTCAACAGAGTAAAACAGAGGCACACAGAGTTAAACAGAGTTAAACAGAGTTAAACAGAGGTATACAGAGTTAAAAAGAGTTAAACAGAGTGAAACAGAGTTAAACAGTGTTTAACAGAGGTGAATCGAGTTAAATAGAGTTAAACAGAGGCAAACAGAGTTAAGCAGAATTAAACATAGGCAAACAGAGTGAAACAGAGTTAAACAGAGGCATACAGAGTTAAACAGAGTGCAACAGAGTTAAACAGAGTTAATAAAAGGCAAACAGAGGGAAACCGAGTGAAACATAGTTAAACAGAGTTAGACAGAGGCAAACAGAGTTCAACAGAGTTAAACAGAGGCAAACAAAGTTCAGCAGAGTTAAACAGAGTTAAAAAGAGGCAAACTGAGTTAATAAAAGGCAAACAGAGGCAAACAGAGTGAAACAGCGTTAAACAGAGGCATACAGAATTAAACAGAGTTAAACAGAGTTGAACAGAGTCAAACAGAGTTAAAAAGATGCAAACAAAGTTAAACAGAGTTAGACAGAGGCATACACAGTTCAACAGAGTTAAACAGAGGCAAACAAAGTTGAACAGAGTTAAACAGAGTTAAAAAGTGGCAAACTGAGGGAAACTGAGTGAAACAGAGGTAAACAGAGGCATACAGAGTTAAATAGATCTAAACTGAGTTGAACAGAGGCAAACAGATTTAAACAGAGTTAAACAGAGGCGAACAGAGTTAAACTGAGTTAAACAGAGGCACCAGGATCCAAACAGGGTTAAACAGAGTAAAACAGAGGCATACAGAGTAAAATAGAGTGAAACAGAGTTGAACAGAGGAAAACAGAGTTAAACAGAGTTAAACAGAGGCAAACAGAGTTAAATAGATTTTATCAGAAGCAAACAGAGTTAAACAGAACTAAACAGATGCAAACAGAGTGAAACAGAGTTAAAAAGAGTTAACAGAGTTAAACAGAGTTGAACAGAGGCAAACAGAGTTCAACAGAGGCAAACAGAGTTAAAAAGAGGCAAACAGAGGGAACCTGAGTGAAACAGAGTTAAACAGAGGCATACAGAGTTCAACAGAGTTAAACAGAGGCATACAGAGTTCAACAGAGTTAAACAGAGATAAACAGAGTTGAACAGAGTCGGCAAACAGACTGACACAGAGGCAAACAGACTTAAACAGAGGCAAACAGAGTGAATCAGAGTTAAACAGACTTCAACCGAGGCAAACTGACTTAAACAGACTTAAACAGATGCAAATAGAGGCAAACCGAGGCAAACAGAGGCAAAAAGATTTAAACATACTGAAACAGAATTAAACAGAGGCAAGAAGAGGGAAACAGAGGCAAAAAGAGTGAAACAGAGGCAAAAAGACTGAAACAGAGGCAAACAGACTGAAACAGAGGCCAGTAGACTGAAACAGATGCAAACAGACAGAAACAGAAGCAAACAGACTGAAACAGAGGCAAACAGACTTAAACAGAGGTAAACAGTGATAAACAGAGGCAAACAGGGTTAAACAGTTGCAAACAGAGTTAAACAGACTGAAACAGAGTTAAACAGTCTTAAACAGAGGCAAAAAGAGGCAAGCAGAGTGAAACAAAGGCAAACAGAGTGAAACATAGGCAAACAGAGTGAAACAGAGGCAAACAGACTGAAACATAGTTAAACAGACTTAAACAGAGGCAAACAGAGGCAAACAGAGTGAAACAGAGGCAAACAGAGTGAAACAGAGGCAAACAGACTGAAACATAGTTAAACAGACTTAAACAGAGGCAAACAGAGGCAAACAGAGTGAAACAGAGGCAAACAGAGTGAAACAGAGGCAAGAACAGAGGCATACAGAGTGAAACAGAGTGCAAGCAGAGTTAAACAGAGGTAATACAGTGCTAAACAGAGGCAAACGGAGTTAAACAGTTGCAAACAGAGTTAAACAGAGCGAAACAGAGTTCAACAGAGTTAAACAGAGGCAAACAAAGTCAGCAGAGTTAAACAGAGTGAAAAAGAGGCAAACAGAGTGAAAAAGAGGCAGAACAGAGGCAAACAGAGTGAAACAGCGTTAAAGCAGAGCTTAACAGAAGGAAACAGAGGCAAACAGAGTTGAAACAGAGGCAAACAGAGTTAAAAAGATGCAAACAAAGTTAAACAGAGTTAGACAGAGGCATACACAGTTCAACAGAGTTAAACAGAGGCAAACAAAGTTGAACAGAGTTAAACAGAGTTAAAAAGAGGCAAACTGAGGGAAACTGAGTGAAACAGAGGTAAACAGAGGCATACAGAGTTAAATAGATCTAAACTGAGTTGAACAGAGGCAAACAGATTTAAACAGAGTTAAACAGAGGCGAACAGAGTTAAACTGAGTTAAACAGAGGCACCAGGATCCAACAGGGTTAAACAGAGTAAAACAGAGGCATACAGAGTAAAATAGAGTGAAACAGAGTTGAACAGAGGAAAACAGAGTTAAACAGAGTTAAACAGAGGCAAACAGAGTTAAATAGATTTTATCAGAAGCAAACAGAGTTAAACAGAACTAAACAGAGGCAAACAGAGTGAAACAGAGTTAAAAAGAGTTAACAGAGTTAAACAGAGATGAACAGAGGCAAACAGAGTTCAACAGAGGCAAACAGAGTTAAAAAGAGGCAAACAGAGGGAACCTGAGTGAAACAGAGTTAAACAGAGGCATACAGAGTTCAACAGAGTTAAACAGAGGCATACAGAGTTCAACAGAGTTAAACAGAGGCATACAGAATTAAACAGAGTAAAACAGAGGCATACAGAGTTAAATAGAGTTAAACAGAGGCAAATAGATTTAAACAGAGTTGAACAGAGGCAAACAGAGTGAAACAGAGTTAAACAGAGGCAAACAGAGTTAAACAGAGTTAAACAGAGTTGAACAGAGTCAGACAGAGTTAAAAAGATGCAAACAAAGTTAAACAGAATTAGACAGAGGCAAACAGAGTTCAACAGAGTTAAAACGAGGCAAACAAAGTTCAACAGAGTTAAACAGTGTTAAAAAGAGGCAAACTGAGGGAAACTGAGTGAAACAGAGTTAAACAGAGGCATACAGATTTAAATAGATCTAAACAGAGTGGAACAGAGGCAAACAGATTTAAACAGAGTTAAACAGAGGCAAATAGAGATAAACAGAGTTAAACAGAGTTAAGCAGAGGCGAACAGAGTTAAACTGAGCTAAACAGAGGCAACAGGATCCAACAGAGTTAAACAGAGTAAAACAGAGGCATACAGAGTAAAATAGAGTGAAACAGAGTTGAACAGAGGAAAACAGAGTTAAACAGAGTTAAACTGAGGCAAACAGATTTAAACAGAGTTGAACAGAGGCAAACAGAGTGAAACAGAATTAAACAGAAGCATACAGAGTTAAACAGAGTTAAACAGAAGCATACAGAGTTAAACAGAGTTAAACAGAGATAAACAGATTTGAACAGAGTCAAACAGAGTTAAAAAGATGCAAACAAAGTTAAACAGAGTTAGACAGAGGCAAACAGAGTTAAATAGATTTTATCAGAGGCAAACAGAGTGAAACAGAGTTAAACAGAGTTAAAATGAGTTAACAGAGTTAAACAGAGTTAAAAAGAGTTGCGAAGAGTCAAACAGAGTTAAACACATGCAAACAGAGTTAAAAAGAGTTAAACAGAGTTAAACAGAGTCAAACAGAGGCGAACAGAGTTAAACTGAGTTAAACAGAGGCAAGCAGAGTCCAACAGAGTTATACCGATTCAAACAGAGGCATACAGAGTAAAGTAGAGTGAAACAGAGTTGTACAGAGGCAAACAGAGTGAAACAGAGTTAAACAGAGGCAAACAGAGTTAAACAGAGTGAAAAAAAGTTAAACTGAGTTAAAGAGAGTCGAACAGAGTTAAACAGAGTTAAAGAGAGGCAAACATAGTTCAACAGAGTAAAACAGAGGCACACAGAGTTAAACAGAGTTAAACAGACTTAAACAGAGGTATACAGAGTTAAAAAGAGTTAAACAGAGTGAAACAGAGTTAAACAGTGTTTAACAGAGTTGAATCGAGTTAAATAGAGTTAAACAGAGGCAAACAGAGTTAAGCAGAATTAAACATAGGCAAACAGAGTTAAACAGAGTTAAACAGAGTTAAAAAGAGTTAACAGAGTTAAACAGAGTTGAACAGAGTCAAACACAGTTAAATACATGCAAACACAGTTAAAAACAGTTAAACAGAGACAAACAGAGTCAAACAGAGGCGAACAGATTTAAATTGATTTAAACAGAAGCAAACAGAGTTAAACAGAGTGAAACTGAGTTAAACTGATTTAAGGAGAGTCGAACAGAGTTAAACAGAGTTAAACAGAGGCAAACATAGTTCAACAGAGTAAAACAGAGGCACACAGAGTTAAACACAGTTAAACAGAGTTAAACTGAGTTCAAAACAGTCGAACAGAGTTAAACAGAGCCAAACAAAGTTCAACAGAGTTAAACAGAGGCATACAGAGTTAAACAGAGGCATACAGAGTTAAACAGAGTTAAACAGAGTTGAACAGAGTCAAACAGAGTTAAAAAGATGCAAACAAAGTTAAACAGAGTTAGACAGAGGCATACAGAGTTAAACAGAGTTAAACAGAGTTAAACAGAGGCAAACAGTGTTAAACAGAGTTAAACTGAGTTAAACAGAGGCAAACAGAGTGAAACAGAGTTAAACAGAGGCATACAGAATTAAACAGAGTTAAACAGAGTTGAACAGAGTCAAACAGAGTTAAAAAGATGCAAACAAAGTTAAACAGAGTTAGACAGAGGCATACAGAGTTACACAGAGTTAAACAGAGGCAAACAAAGTTCAACAGAGTTAAACAGAGTTAGAAAGAGGCAAACTGAGGGAAACTGAGTGAAACAGATGTAAACAGAGGCATACAGAGTTAAATAGATCTAAACTGAGTTGAACAGAGGCAAACAGATTTACACAGAGTTAAACAGAGGCGAACAGAGTTAAACTGAGTTAAACAGAGGCAACAGGATCCAACAGAGTTAAACAGAGTAAAACAGAGGCATACAGAGTAAAATAGAGTGAAACAGAGTTGAACAGAGGAAAACAGAGTTAAACAGAGTTAAACAGAGGCAAACAGAGTTAAATAGATTTTATCAGAAGCAAACAGAGTTAAACAGAACTAAACAGAGGCAAACAGAGTGAAACAGAGTTAAAAAGAGTTGACAGAGTTAAACAGAGTTGAACAGAGGCAAACAGAGTTCAACAGAGGCAAACAGAGTTAAAAAGAGGCAAACAGAGGGAAACTGAGTGAAACAGAGTTTAACAGAGGCATACAGAGTTCTACAGAGTTAAACAGAGGCATACAGAGTTCAACAGAGTTAAACAGAGGCATACAGAGTTAAACAGAGTTAAACAGAGGCATACAGAGTTAAATAGAGTTAAACAGAGGCAAACAGATTTAAACAGAGTTGAACAGAGGCAAACAGACTGAAACAGAGTTAAACAGAGGCAAACAGAGTTAAACAGAGTTAAACAGAGTTGAACAGAGTCAGACAGAGTTAAAAAGATGCAAACAAAGTTAAACAGAATTAGACAGAGGCAACCAGAGTTCAACAGAGTTAAACAGAGGCAAACAAAGTTCAACAGAGTTAAACAGTGTTAAAAAGAGGCAAACTGAGGGAAACTGAGTGAAACAGAGTTAAACAGAGGCATACAGAGTTAAATAGATCTAAACAGAGTTGAACAGAGGCAAACAGATTTAAACAGAGGCAAATAGAGATAAACAGAGTTAAACAGAGTTAAGCAGAGGCGAACAGAGTTAAACTGAGTTAAACAGAGGCAATAGGATCCAACAGAGTTAAACAGAGTAAAACAGAGGCATACAGAGTAAAATAGAGTGAAACAGAGTTGAACAGAGGAAAACAGAGTTAAACAGAGTTAGACAGAGTTAAACTGAGGCAAACAGAGTTAAATAGATTTTATCAGAGGCAAACAGAGTTAAATAGAACTAAACAGAGGCAAGCAGAGTGAAACAGAGTTAAACAGAGTTAAAAAGAGGCAAACAGAGGGAAACTGAGTGAAACAGAGTTCAACAGAGGCATACAGATTTAAACAGATTTAAACAGAGTTAAACAGAGTTGAACAGAGGCAAACAGAGTTAAACAGAGTTAATAAGAGGCAACCAGAGTTCAGCAGAGGCAAACAGTGTTAAAAAGAGGCAAACAGAGGGAAACTGAGTGAAACAGAGATAAACAGAGGCATACAGAGTTCAACAGATTTAAACAGAGGCATACAGAGTTAAACAGAGTTAAACAGAGGCAAACAGATTTAAACAGAGTTGAACAGAGGCAAACAGAGTGAAACAGAATTAAACAGAAGCATACAGAGTGAAACAGAGTTAAACAGAGATAAACAGAGTTGAACAGAGTCAAACAGAGTTAAAAAGATGCAAACAAAGTTAAACAGAGTTAGACAGAGGCAAACAGAGTTAAATAGATTTTATCAGAGGCAAACAGAGTGAAACAGAGTTAAACAGAGTTGAAAAGAGTTAACAGAGTTAAACAGAGTTAAACAGAGTTGCGAAGAGTCAAACAGAGTTAAACACATGCAAACAGAGTTAAAAACAGTTAAACAGAGGCAAACAGGGTTAAAAAGAGTTAAACAGAGGCAAACAGAGTCAAACAGAGGCGAACAGAGTTAAACTGAGTTAAACAGAGGCAAGCAGATTCCAACAGAGTTATACCGATTCAAACAGAGGCACACAGAGTAAAGTAGAGTGAAACAGAGTTGTACAGTGGCAAACAGAGTGAAACAGAGTTAAACAGAGGCAAACAGAGTTAAACAGAGTGAAAAAAAGTTAAACTGAGTTAAAGAGAGCCGAACAGTGTTAAACAGAGTTAAAGAGAGGCAAACATAGTTCAACAGAGTAAAACAGAGTTGCGAAGAGTCAAACAGAGTTAAACACATGCAAACAGAGTTAAAAACAGTTAAACAGAGGCAAGCAGAGTTAAAAAGAGTTAAACAGAGGCAAACAGAGTCAAACAGAGGCGAACAGAGTTAAACTGAGTTAAACAGAGGCAAGCAGAGTCCAACAGAGTTATACCGATTCAAACAGAGGCACACAGAGTTAAACAGAGTTAAACAGAGTTAAACAGAGGTATACAGAGTTAAAAAGAGTTAAACAGAGTGAAACAGAGTTTAACGGTGTTTAACAGAGGTGAATCGAGTTAAATAGAGTTAAACAGAGGCAAACAGAGTTAAGCAGAATTAAACATAGGCAAACAGAGTGAAACAGAGTTAAACAGAGGCATACAGAGTTAAACAGAGTTAAACAGAGTGCAACAGAGTTTAACAGTGTTTAACAGAGGTGAATCGAGATAAATATAGTTAAACAGAGGCAAACAGAGTTAAGCAGATTTAAACAGAGGCGAACAGAGTTAAACAGAGTTAAACAGAGGCAAACAGAGTTAAATAGATTTTATCAGAAGCAAACAGAGTTAAACAGAACTAAACAGAGGCAAACAGAGTGAAACAGAGTTAAAAAGAGTTAACAGAGTTAAACAGAGATGAACAGAGGCAAACAGAGTTCAACAGAGGCAAACAGAGTTAAAAAGAGGCAAACAGAGGGAAACTGAGTGAAACAGAGTTAAACAGAAAAATACAGAGTTCAACAGAGTTAAACAGAGGCATACAGAGTTCAACAGAGTTAAACAGAGGCATACAGAGTTAAACAGAGTTAAACAGAGGCATACAGAGTTAAATAGAGTTAAACAGAGGCAAACAGATTTAAACAGAGTTGAACAGAGGCAAACAGAGTGAAACAGAGTTAAACAGAGGCAAACAGAGTTAAACAGAGTTAAACAGAGTTGAACAGAGTCAAACAGAGTTAAAAAGATGCAAACAAAGTTAAACAGAATTAGACAGAGGCAAACAGAGTTCAACAGAGTTAAACAGAGGCAAACAAAGTTCAACAGAGTTAAACAGTGTTAAAAAGAGGCAAACTGAGGGAAACTGAGTGAAACAGAGTTCAACAGAGGCATACAGAGTTAAATAGATCTAAACAGAGTTGAACAGAGGCAAACAGATTTAAACAGATTTAAACAGAGGCAAATAGAGATAAACAGAGTTAAACAGAGTTAGGCAGAGGCGAACAGAGTTAAACTGAGTTAAACAGAGGCAACAGGATCCAACAGAGTTCAACAGAGTAAAACAGAGGCATACAGAGTAAAATAGAGTGAAGCAGAGTTGAACAGAGGAAAACAGAGTTAACAGAGTTAAACTGAGGCAAACAGAGTTAAATAGATTTTATCAGAGGCAAACAGAGTTAAATAGAACTAAACAGAGGAAAACAGAGTGAAACAGAGTTAAACAGAGTTAAAAAGAGGCAAACAGAGGGAAACTGAGTGAAAAAGAGTTAAACAGAGGCATACAGATTTAAACAGATTTAAACAGAGTTGAACAGAGGCAAACAGAGTTAAACAGAGTTAAAAAAAGGCAACCAGAGTTCAACAGGGGCAAACAGTGTTAAAAAGAGGCAAACAGAGGGAAACTGAGTGAAACAGAGTTAAACAGAGGCAAACAGAGTTAAATAGATTTTATCAGAGGCAAACAGATTTAAACAGAACTAAACAGAGGCAAACAGAGTGAAACAGAGTTAAACTGAGTTAAAAAGAGGCAAACAGAGGGAAACTGAGTGAAACAGAGTTAAACAGAGGCATACAGATTTAAACAGATTTAAACAGAGTTAAACAGAGTTGAACAGAGGCAAACAGAGTTAAACAGAGTTAATAAGAGGCAACCAGAGTTCAGCAGAGGCAAACAGTGTTAAAAAGAGGCAAACAGAGGGAAACTGAGTGAAACAGAGATAAACAGAGGCATACAGAGTTCAACAGAGTTAAACAGAGGCATACAGAGTTAAACAGAGTTAAACAGAGGCAAACAGATTTAAACAGAGTTGAACAGAGGCAAACAGAGTGAAACAGAATTAAACAGAAGCATACAGAGTTAAACAGAGTTAAACAGAAGCATACAGAGTTTAACAGAGTTAAACAGAGATAAACAGAGTTGAACAGAGTCAAACAGAGTTAAAAAGAAGCAAACAAAGTTAAACAGAGTTAGACAGAGGCAAACAGAGTTAAATAGATTTTATCAGAGGCAAACAGAGTGAAACAGAGTTAAACAGAGTTGAAAAGAGTTAACAGAGTTAAACAGAGTTAAACAGAGTTGCGAAGAGTCAAACAGAGTTAAACACATGCAAACAGAGTTAAAAAGAGTTAAACAGAGGCAAACAGGGTTAAAAAGAGTTAAACAGAGGCAAACAGAGTCAAACAGAGGCGAACAGAGTTAAACTGAGTTAAACAGAGGCAAGCAGAGTCCAACAGAGTTATACCGATTCAAACAGAGGCATACAGAGTAAAGTAGAGTGAAACAGAGTTGTACAGAGGCAAACAGAGTGAAACAGTGTTAAACAGAGGCAAACAGAGTTAAACAGAGTGAAAAAAAGTTAAACTGAGTTAAAGAGAGTCGAACAGAGTTAAACAGAGTTAAAGAGAGGCAAACATAGTTCAACAGAGTAAAACAGAGTTGCGAAGAGTCAAACAGAGTTAAACACATGCAAACAGAGTTAAAAACAGTTAAACAGAGGCAAACAGAGTTAAAAAGAGTTAAACAGAGGCAAACAGAGTCAAACAGAGGCGAACAGAGTTAAACTGTGTTAAACAGAGGCAAGCAGAGTCCAACAGAGTTATACCGATTCAAACAGAGGCACACAGAGTTAAACAGAGTTAAACAGAGGTATACAGAGTTAAAAAGAGTTAAACAGAGTGAAACAGAGTTTAACAGTGTTTAACAGAGGTGAATCGAGTTAAATAGAGTTAAACAGAGGCAAACAGAGTTAAGCAGAATTAAACATAGGCAAACAGAGTGAAACAGAGTTAAACAGAGGCATACAGAGTTAAACAGAGTGCAACAGAGTTTAACAGTGTTTAACAGAGGTGAATCGAGATAAATAGAGTTAAACAGAGGCAAACAGAGTTAAGCAGATTTAAACAGATGCGAACAGAGTTAAACAGATTTAAACAGAGGCAAACAGAGTGCAACAGAGTTAAACAGAGTTAATAAAAGGCAAACAGAGGGAAACCGAGTGAAACATAGTTAAACAGAGTTAGACAGAGGCAAACAGAGTTCAACAGAGTTAAACAGAGGCAAACAAAGTTCAACAGAGTTAAACAGAGTTAAAAAGAGGCAAACTGAGGGAAACTGAGTGAAACAGAGTTAAACAGAGGCATGCAGAGTTAAATAGATCGAAACTGAGTTGAACAGAGGCAAACGGATTTAAACAGAGTTAAACAGAGGCAAACAGAGATATACAGAGTTAAACAGAGTTAAACAGAGGCGAACAGAGTTAAACTGAGTTAAACAGAGGCAACAGGATCCAACAGAGTTAAACAGAGTAAAACAGAGGCATACAGAGTAAAATAGAGTGAAACAGAGTTGAACAGAGGAAAACAGAGTTAAACAGAGTTAAACAGAGGCAAACAGAGTTAAATAGATTTTATCAGAAGCAAACAGAGTTAAACAGAACTAAACAGAGGCAAACAGAGTTAAACAGAGTTAAAAAGAGTTAACAGAGTTAAACAAGTTGAACAGAGGCAAACAGAGTTCAACAGAGGCAAACAGAGTTAAAAAGAGGCAAACAGAGGGAAACTGAGTGAAACAGAGTTAAACAGAAAAATACAGAGTTCAACAGAGTTAAACAGAGGCATACAGAGTTCAACAGAGTTAAACAGAGGCATACAGAGTTAAACAGAGTTAAACAGAGGCATACAGAGTTAAATAGAGTTAAACAGAGGCAAACAGATTTAAACAGAGTTGAACAGAGGCAAACAGAGTGAAACAGAGTCAAACAGAGTTAAAAAGATGCAAACAAAGTTCAACAGAGTTAAACAGAGACAAACAAAGTTCAACAGAGTTAAACAGTGTTAAAAAGAGGCAAACTGAGGGAAACTGAGTGAAACAGAGTTAAACAGAGGCAAACAGAGTTAAATAGATTTTATCAGAGGCAAACAGAGTTAAACAGAACTAAACAGAGGCAAACAGAGTGAAACAGAGTTAAACAGAGTTAAAAAGAGGCAAACAGAGGGAAATTGAGTGAAACAGAGTTAAACAGAGGCATACAGATTTAAACAGATTTAAACAGAGTTAAACAGAGTTGAACAGAGGCAAACAGAGTTAAACAGAGTTAAAAAGAGGCAACCAGAGTTCAACAGAATCAAACAGTGTTAAAAAGAGGCAAACAGAGGGAAACTGAGTGAAACAGAGATAAACAGAGGCATACAGAGTTCAACAGAGTTAAACAGAGGCATACAGAGTTAAACAGAGTTAAACAGAGGCATACAGAGTTAAATAGAGTTAAACAGAGGCAAACAGATTTAAACAGAGTTGAACAGAGGCAAACAGAGTGAAACAGAATTAAACAGAAGCATACAGAGTTAAACAGAGTTAAACAGAAGCATACAGATTTAAACAGAGTTAAACAGAGATAAACAGAGTTGAACAGAGTCAAACAGAGTTAAAAAGATGCAAACAAAGTTAAACAGAGTTAGACAGAGGCAAACAGAGTTAAATAGATTTTATCAGAAGCAAACAGAGTTAAAGAGAACCAAACAGAGGCAAACAGAGTTAAACAGAGTTAAAAAGAGTTAACAGAGTTAAACAGAGTTGAACAGAGTCAAACAGAGTTAAATACATGCAAACACAGTTAAAAACAGTTAAACAGAGACAAACAGAGTCAAACAGAGGCGAACAGATTTAAATTGATTTAAACAGAGGCAAACAGAGTTAAACAGAGTGAAACTGAGTTAAACTGAGTTAAGGAGAGTCGAACAGAGTTAAACAGAGTTAAACAGAGGCAAACATAGTTCAACAGAGTAAAACAGAGGCACACAGAGTTAAACACAGTTAAACAGAGTTAAACTGAGTTCAAAACAGTCGAACAGAGTTAAACAGAGCCAAACATAGTTCAACAGAGTTAAACAGAGGCATACAGATTTAAACAGAGGCATACAGAGTTAAACAGAGTTGAACAGATTCAAACAGAGTTAAAAAGATGCAAACAAAGTTAAACAGAGTTAGACAGAGGCATACAGAGTTAAACAGAGTTAAACAGAGGCAAACAGAGTTAAACAGAGTTAAACTGAGTAAAACAGAGGCAAACAGAGTGAAACAGCGTTAAACAGAGGCATACAGAATTAAACAGAGTTAAACAGAGTTGAACAGAGTCAAACAGAGTTAAAAAGATGCAAACAAAGTTAAACAGAGTTAGACAGAGGCATACAGAGTTAAACAGAGTTAAACAGAGGCAAACAAAGTTCAACAGAGTTAAACAGAGTTAAAAAGAGGCAAACTGAGGGAAACTGAGTGAAACAGAGTTAAACAGAGGCATACAGAGTTAAATAGATCTAAACTGAGTTGAACAGAGGCAACAGGATCCAACAGAGTTAAACAGAGTAAAACAGAGGCATACAGAGTAAAATAGAGTGAAACAGAGTTGAACAGAGGAAAACAGAGTTAAACAGAGTTAAACAGAGGCAAACAGAGTTAAATAGATTTTATCAGAAGCAAACAGAGTTAAACAGAACTAAACAGAGGCAAACAGAGTGAAACAGAGTTAAAAAGAGTTAACAGAGTTAAACAGAGTTGAACAGAGGCAAACAGAGTTCAACAGAGGCAAACAGAGTTAAAAAGAGGCAAACAGAGGGAACTGAGTGAAACAGAGTTAAACAGAGGCATACAGAGTTCAACAGAGTTAAACAGAGGCATACAGAGTTCAACAGAGTTAAACAGAGGCATACAGAATTAAACAGAGTAAAACAGAGGCATACAGAGTTAAATAGAGTTAAACAGAGGCAAACAGATTTAAACAGAGTTGAACAGAGGCAAACAGAGTGAAACAGAGTTAAACAGAGGCAAACAGAGTTAAACAGAGTTAAACAGAGTTGAACAGAGTCAGACAGAGTTAAAAAGATGCAAACAAAGTTAAACAGAATTAGACAGAGGCAAACAGAGTTCAACAGAGTTAAAACGAGGCAAACAAAGTTCAACAGAGTTAAACAGTGTTAAAAAGAGGCAAACTGAGGGAAACTGAGTGAAACAGAGTTCAACAGAGGCATACAGATTTAAATAGATCTAAACAGAGTTGAACAGAGGCAAACAGATTTAAACAAAGTTAAACAGAGGCAAATAGAGATAAACAGAGTTAAACAGAGTTAAGCAGAGGCGAACAGAGTTAAACTGAGTTAAACAGAGGCAACAGGATCCAACAGAGTTAAACAGAGTAAAACAGAGGCAAACAGAGTAAAATAGAGTGAAACAGAGTTGAACAGAGGAAAACAGATTTAAACAGAGTTAAACTGAGGCAAACAGATTTAAACAGAGTTGAACAGAGGCAAACAGAGTGAAACAGAATTAAACAGAAGCATACAGAGTTAAACAGAGTTAAACAGAAGGATACAGAGTTAAACAGAGTTAAACAGAGATAAACACAGTTGAACAGAGTCAAACAGAGTTAAAAAGATGCAAACAAAGTTAAACAGAGTCAGACAGAGGCAAACATAGTCAAACAGAGGCGAGCAGAGTTAAACTGAGTTAAACAGAGGCAAGCAGAGTCCAACAGAGTTATACCGATTCAAACAGAGGCATACAGAGTAAAGTAGAGTGAAACAGAGTTGTACAGGGGCAAACAGAGTGAAACAGAGTTAAACAGAGGCAAACAGAGTTAAACAGAGTGAAAAAAAGTTAAACTGAGTTAAAGAGAGTCGAACAGAGTTAAAAAGAGTTAAAGAGTGGCAAACATAGTTCAACAGAGTAAAACAGAGGCACACAGAGTTAAACAGAGTTAAACAGAGTTAAACAGAGGTATACAGAGTTAAAAAGAGTTAAACAGAGTGAAACAGAGTTTAACAGTGTTTAACAGAGGTGAATCGAGTTAAATAGAGTTAAACAGAGGCAAACAGAGTTAAGCAGAATTAAACATAGGCAAACAGAGTGAAACAGAGTTAAACAGAGGCATACAGAGTTAAACAGAGTTAAACAGAGTGCAACAGAGTTTAACAGTGTTTAACAGAGGTGAATCGAGATAAATAGAGTTAAACAGAGGCAAACAGAGTTAAGCAGATTTAAACAGAGGCGAACAGAGTTAAACAGATTTAAAGAGAGGCAAACAGAGTGCAACAGAGTTAAACAGAGTTAATAAAAGGCAAACAGAGGGAAACCGAGTGAAACATAGTTAAACAGAGTTAGACAGAGGCAAACAGAGTTCAACAGAGTTAAACAGAGGCAAACAAAGTTCAAAGAGTTAAACAGAGTTAAAAAGAGGCAAACTGAGGGAAACTGAGTGAAACAGAGTTAAACAGAGGCATACAGAGTTAAGTAGATCGAAACTGAGTTGAACAGAGGCAAACGGATTTAAACAGAGTTAAACAGAGGCAAACAGAGATATACAGAGTTAAACAGAGTTAAACAGAGGCGAACAGAGTTAAACTGAGTTAAACAGAGGCAACAGGATCCAACAGAGTTAAACAGAGTAAAACAGAGGCATACAGAGTAAAATAGAGTGAAACAGAGTTGAACAGAGGAAAACAGAGTTAAACAGAGTTAAACAGAGGCAAACAGAGCTAAATAGATTTTATCAGAAGCAAACAGAGTTAAACAGAACTAAACAGAGGCAAACAGAGTGAAACAGAGTTAAAAAGAGTTAACAGAGTTAAACAGAGTTGAACAGAGGCAAACAGAGTTCAACAGAGGCAAACAGAGTTAAACAGAGTTAAACAGAGGCATACAGAGTTAAACAGAGTGCAACAGAGTTTAACAGTGTTTAACAGAGGTGAATCGAGATAAATAGAGTTAAACAGAGGCAAACAGAGTTAAGCAGATTTAAACAGATGCGAACAGAGTTAAACAGATTTAAACAGAGGCAAACAGAGTGCAACAGAGTTAAACAGAGTTAATAAAAGGCAAACAGAGGGAAACCGAGTGAAACATAGTTAAACAGAGTTAGACAGAGGCAAACAGAGTTCAACAGAGTTAAACAGAGGCAAACAAAGTTCAACAGAGTTAAACAGAGTTAAAAAGAGGCAAACTGAGGGAAACTGAGTGAAACAGAGTTAAACAGAGGCATGCAGAGTTAAATAGATCGAAACTGAGTTGAACAGAGGCAAACGGATTTAAACAGAGTTAAACAGAGGCAAACAGAGATATACAGAGTTAAACAGAGTTAAACAGAGGCGAACAGAGTTAAACTGAGTTAAACAGAGGCAACAGGATCCAACAGAGTTAAACAGAGTAAAACAGAGGCATACAGAGTAAAATAGAGTGAAACAGAGTTGAACAGAGGAAAACAGAGTTAAACAGAGTTAAACAGAGGCAAACAGAGTTAAATAGATTTTATCAGAAGCAAACAGAGTTAAACAGAACTAAACAGAGGCAAACAGAGTTAAACAGAGTTAAAAAGAGTTAACAGAGTTAAACAAGTTGAACAGAGGCAAACAGAGTTCAACAGAGGCAAACAGAGTTAAAAAGAGGCAAACAGAGGGAAACTGAGTGAAACAGAGTTAAACAGAAAAATACAGAGTTCAACAGAGTTAAACAGAGGCATACAGAGTTCAACAGAGTTAAACAGAGGCATACAGAGTTAAACAGAGTTAAACAGAGGCATACAGAGTTAAATAGAGTTAAACAGAGGCAAACAGATTTAAACAGAGTTGAACAGAGGCAAACAGAGTGAAACAGAGTCAAACAGAGTTAAAAAGATGCAAACAAAGTTCAACAGAGTTAAACAGAGACAAACAAAGTTCAACAGAGTTAAACAGTGTTAAAAAGAGGCAAACTGAGGGAAACTGAGTGAAACAGAGTTAAACAGAGGCAAACAGAGTTAAATAGATTTTATCAGAGGCAAACAGAGTTAAACAGAACTAAACAGAGGCAAACAGAGTGAAACAGAGTTAAACAGAGTTAAAAAGAGGCAAACAGAGGGAAATTGAGTGAAACAGAGTTAAACAGAGGCATACAGATTTAAACAGATTTAAACAGAGTTAAACAGAGTTGAACAGAGGCAAACAGAGTTAAACAGAGTTAAAAAGAGGCAACCAGAGTTCAACAGAATCAAACAGTGTTAAAAAGAGGCAAACAGAGGGAAACTGAGTGAAACAGAGATAAACAGAGGCATACAGAGTTCAACAGAGTTAAACAGAGGCATACAGAGTTAAACAGAGTTAAACAGAGGCATACAGAGTTAAATAGAGTTAAACAGAGGCAAACAGATTTAAACAGAGTTGAACAGAGGCAAACAGAGTGAAACAGAATTAAACAGAAGCATACAGAGTTAAACAGAGTTAAACAGAAGCATACAGATTTAAACAGAGTTAAACAGAGATAAACAGAGTTGAACAGAGTCAAACAGAGTTAAAAAGATGCAAACAAAGTTAAACAGAGTTAGACAGAGGCAAACAGAGTTAAATAGATTTTATCAGAAGCAAACAGAGTTAAAGAGAACCAAACAGAGGCAAACAGAGTTAAACAGAGTTAAAAAGAGTTAACAGAGTTAAACAGAGTTGAACAGAGTCAAACAGAGTTAAATACATGCAAACACAGTTAAAAACAGTTAAACAGAGACAAACAGAGTCAAACAGAGGCGAACAGATTTAAATTGATTTAAACAGAGGCAAACAGAGTTAAACAGAGTGAAACTGAGTTAAACTGAGTTAAGGAGAGTCGAACAGAGTTAAACAGAGTTAAACAGAGGCAAACATAGTTCAACAGAGTAAAACAGAGGCACACAGAGTTAAACACAGTTAAACAGAGTTAAACTGAGTTCAAAACAGTCGAACAGAGTTAAACAGAGCCAAACATAGTTCAACAGAGTTAAACAGAGGCATACAGATTTAAACAGAGGCATACAGAGTTAAACAGAGTTGAACAGATTCAAACAGAGTTAAAAAGATGCAAACAAAGTTAAACAGAGTTAGACAGAGGCATACAGAGTTAAACAGAGTTAAACAGAGGCAAACAGAGTTAAACAGAGTTAAACTGAGTAAAACAGAGGCAAACAGAGTGAAACAGCGTTAAACAGAGGCATACAGAATTAAACAGAGTTAAACAGAGTTGAACAGAGTCAAACAGAGTTAAAAAGATGCAAACAAAGTTAAACAGAGTTAGACAGAGGCATACAGAGTTAAACAGAGTTAAACAGAGGCAAACAAAGTTCAACAGAGTTAAACAGAGTTAAAAAGAGGCAAACTGAGGGAAACTGAGTGAAACAGAGTTAAACAGAGGCATACAGAGTTAAATAGATCTAAACTGAGTTGAACAGAGGCAACAGGATCCAACAGAGTTAAACAGAGTAAAACAGAGGCATACAGAGTAAAATAGAGTGAAACAGAGTTGAACAGAGGAAAACAGAGTTAAACAGAGTTAAACAGAGGCAAACAGAGTTAAATAGATTTTATCAGAAGCAAACAGAGTTAAACAGAACTAAACAGAGGCAAACAGAGTGAAACAGAGTTAAAAAGAGTTAACAGAGTTAAACAGAGTTGAACAGAGGCAAACAGAGTTCAACAGAGGCAAACAGAGTTAAAAAGAGGCAAACAGAGGGAACTGAGTGAAACAGAGTTAAACAGAGGCATACAGAGTTCAACAGAGTTAAACAGAGGCATACAGAGTTCAACAGAGTTAAACAGAGGCATACAGAATTAAACAGAGTAAAACAGAGGCATACAGAGTTAAATAGAGTTAAACAGAGGCAAACAGATTTAAACAGAGTTGAACAGAGGCAAACAGAGTGAAACAGAGTTAAACAGAGGCAAACAGAGTTAAACAGAGTTAAACAGAGTTGAACAGAGTCAGACAGAGTTAAAAAGATGCAAACAAAGTTAAACAGAATTAGACAGAGGCAAACAGAGTTCAACAGAGTTAAAACGAGGCAAACAAAGTTCAACAGAGTTAAACAGTGTTAAAAAGAGGCAAACTGAGGGAAACTGAGTGAAACAGAGTTCAACAGAGGCATACAGATTTAAATAGATCTAAACAGAGTTGAACAGAGGCAAACAGATTTAAACAAAGTTAAACAGAGGCAAATAGAGATAAACAGAGTTAAACAGAGTTAAGCAGAGGCGAACAGAGTTAAACTGAGTTAAACAGAGGCAACAGGATCCAACAGAGTTAAACAGAGTAAAACAGAGGCAAACAGAGTAAAATAGAGTGAAACAGAGTTGAACAGAGGAAAACAGATTTAAACAGAGTTAAACTGAGGCAAACAGATTTAAACAGAGTTGAACAGAGGCAAACAGAGTGAAACAGAATTAAACAGAAGCATACAGAGTTAAACAGAGTTAAACAGAAGGATACAGAGTTAAACAGAGTTAAACAGAGATAAACACAGTTGAACAGAGTCAAACAGAGTTAAAAAGATGCAAACAAAGTTAAACAGAGTCAGACAGAGGCAAACATAGTCAAACAGAGGCGAGCAGAGTTAAACTGAGTTAAACAGAGGCAAGCAGAGTCCAACAGAGTTATACCGATTCAAACAGAGGCATACAGAGTAAAGTAGAGTGAAACAGAGTTGTACAGGGGCAAACAGAGTGAAACAGAGTTAAACAGAGGCAAACAGAGTTAAACAGAGTGAAAAAAAGTTAAACTGAGTTAAAGAGAGTCGAACAGAGTTAAAAAGAGTTAAAGAGTGGCAAACATAGTTCAACAGAGTAAAACAGAGGCACACAGAGTTAAACAGAGTTAAACAGAGTTAAACAGAGGTATACAGAGTTAAAAAGAGTTAAACAGAGTGAAACAGAGTTTAACAGTGTTTAACAGAGGTGAATCGAGTTAAATAGAGTTAAACAGAGGCAAACAGAGTTAAGCAGAATTAAACATAGGCAAACAGAGTGAAACAAAGGCATACAGAGTTAAACAGAGTGCAACAGAGTTTAACAGTGTTTAACAGAGGTGAATCGAGATAAATAGAGTTAAACAGAGGCAAACAGAGTTAAACAGATTTAAACAGATGCGAACAGAGTTAAACAGATTTAAACAGAGGCAAACAGAGTGCAATAGAGTTAAACAGAGTTAATAAAAGGCAAACAGAGGGAAACCGAGTGAAACATAGTTAAACAGAGTTAGACAGAGGCAAACAGAGTTCAACAGAGTTAAACAGAGGCAAACAAAGTTCAACAGAGTTAAACAGAGTTAAAAAGAGGCAAACTGAGGGAAACTGAGTGAAACAGAGTTAAACAGAGGCATACAGAGTTAAATAGATCGAAACTGAGTTGAACAGAGGCAAACGGATTTAAACAGAGTTAAACAGAGGCAAACAGAGATATACAGAGTTAAACAGAGTTAAACAGAGGCGAACAGAGTTAAACTGAGTTAAACAGAGGCAACAGGATCCAACAGAGTTAAACAGAGTAAAACAGAGGCATACAGAGTAAAATAGAGTGAAACAGAGTTGAACAGAGGAAAACAGAGTTAAACAGATTAAACAGAAGCAAACAGAGTTAAACAGAACTAAACAGAGGCAAACAGAGTTAAACAGAGTTAAAAAGAGTTAACAGAGTTAAACAAGTTGAACAGAGGCAAACAGAGTTCAACAGAGGCAAACAGAGTTAAAAAGAGGCAAACAGAGGGAAACTGAGTGAAGCAGAGTTAAACAGAAAAATACAGAGTTCAACAGAGTTAAACAGAGGCATACAGAGTTCAACAGAGTTAAACAGAGGCATACAGAGTTAAACGGAGTTAAACAGAGGCATACAGAGTTAAATAGAGTTAAACAGAGGCAAACAGATTCAAACAGAGTTGAACAGAGGCAAACAGAGTGAAACAGAGTTAAACAGAGTTAAACAGAGTTAAACAGAGTTGAACAGAGTCAAACAGAGTTAAAAAGATGCACAAAAAGTTAAACAGAATTAGACAGAGGCAAACAGAGTTCAACAGAGTTAAACAGAGGCAAACAAAGTTCAACAGAGTTAAACAGTGTTAAAAAGAGGCAAACTGAGGGAAACTGAGTGAAACAGAGTTAAACAGAGGCAAACAGAGTTAAATAGATTTTATCAGAGGCAAACAGAGTTAAACAGAACTAAACAGAGGCAAACAGAGTGAAACAGAAATAAACAGAGTTAAAAAGAGGCAAACAGAGGGAAATTGAGTGAAACAGAGTTAAACAGAGGCATACAGATTTAAACAGATTTAAACAGAGTTACACAGAGTTGAACAGAGGCAAACAGAGTTAAACAGAGTTAAAAAGAGGCAACCAGAGTTCAACAGAGGCAAACAGTGTTAAAAAGAGGCAAACAGAGGGAAACTGAGTGAAACAGAGATAAACAGAGGCATACAGAGTTCAACAGAGTTAAACAGAGGCATACAGAGTTAAACAGAGTTAAACAGAGGCATACAGAGTTAAATAGAGTTAAACAGAGGCAAACAGATTTAAACAGAGTTGAACAGAGGCAAACAGAGTGAAACAGAATTAAACAGAAGCATACAGAGTTAAACAGAAGCATACAGAGTTAAACAGAGTTAAACAGAGATAAACAGAGTTGAACAGAGTCAAACAGAGTTAAAAAGATGCAAACAAAGTTAAACAGAGTTAGACAGAGGCAAACAGAGTTAAATAGATTTTATCAGAGGCAAACAGAGTGAAACAGAGTTAAACAGATTTAAAAAGAGTTAACAGAGTTAAACAGTGTTAAACAGAGTTGCGAAGAGTCAAACAGAGTTAAACACATGCAAACAGAGTTAAAAACAGTTAAACAGAGGCAAACAGAGTTAAAAAGAGTTAAACAGAGGCAAACAGAGTCAAACAGAGGCGAACAGAGTTAAACTGAGTTAAACAGAGGCAAGCAGAGTCCAACAGAGTTATACCGATTCAAACAGAGGCATACAGAGTAAAGTAGAGTGAAACAGAGTTGTACCGAGGCAAACAGAGTGAAACAGAGTTAAACAGAGGCAAGCTGAGTTAAACAGAGTGAAAAAAGTTAAACTGAGTTAAAGAGAGTCGAACAGAGTTAAACAGAGTTAAAGAGAGGCAAACATAGTTCAACAGAGTAAAACAGAGGCACACAGAGTTAAACAGAGTTAAACAGAGGTATACAGAGTTAAAAAGAGTTAAACAGAGTGAAACAGAGTTAAACAGTGTTTAACAGAGGTGAATCGAGTTAAATAGAGTTAAACAGAGGCAAACAGAGTTAAGCAGAATTAAACATAGGCAAACAGAGTGAAACAGAGTTAAACAGAGGCATACAGAGTTAAACAGAGTGAAACAGAGTTAAACAGAGTTAATAAAAGGCAAACAGAGGGAAACCGAGTGAAACATAGTTAAACAGAGTTAGACAGAGGCAAACAGAGTTCAACAGAGTTAAACAGAGGCAAACAAAGTTCAACAGAGTTAAACAGAGTTAAAAAGAGGCAAACTGAGGGAAACTGAGTGAAACAGAGTTAAACAGAGGCATACAGAGTTAAATAGATCGAAACTGAGTTGAACAGAGGCAAACAGATTTAAACAGAGTTAAACAGAGGCAAACAGAGATATACAGAGTTAAACAGAGTTAAACAGAGGCGAACAGAGTTAAACTGAGTTAAACAGAGGCAACAGGATCCAACAGTGTTAAACAGAGGCAAACAGAGTTAAATAGATTTTATCAGAAGCAAACAGAGTTAAAGAGAACAAAACAGAGGCAAACAGAGTTAAACAGAGTTAAACAGAGTTAAAAAGAGTTAACAGAGTTAAACAGAGTTGAACAGAGTCAAACACAGTTAAATACATGCAAACACAGTTAAAAACAGTTAAACAGAGACAAACAGAGTCAAACAGAGGCGAACAGATTTAAATTGATTTAAACAGAGGCAAACAGAGTTAAACAGAGTGAAACTGAGTTAAACTGAGTTAAGGAGAGTCGAACAGAGTTAAACAGAGTTAAACAGAGGCAAACATAGTTCAACAGAGTAAAACAGTGGCACACAGAGTTAAACACAGTTAAACAGAGTTAAGCTGAGTTCAAAACAGTCGAACAGAGTTAAACAGAGCCAAACATAGTTCAACAGAGTTAAACAGAGGCATACAGATTTAAACAGAGGCATACAGAGTTAAACAGAGTTAAACAGAGTTGAACAGAGTCAAACAGAGTTAAAAAGATGCAAACAAAGTTAAACAGAGTTAGACAGAGGCATACAGAGTTAAACAGAGTTAAACAGAGGCAAACAGAGTTAAACAGAGTTAAACTGAGTTAAAGAGAGGCAAACAGAGTGAAACAGCGTTAGACAGAGGCATACAGAATGAAACAGAGTTAAACAGAGTTGAACAGAGTCAAACAGAGTTAGAAAGATGCAAACAAAGTTAAACAGAGTTAGACAGAGGCATACAGAGTTAAACAGAGTTAAACAGAGGCAAACAAAGTTCAACAGAGTTAAACAGAGTGAAAAAGAGGCAAACTGAGGGAAACTGAGTGAAACAGAGTTAAACAGAGGCATACAGAGTTAAATAGATCTAAACTGAGTTGAACAGAGGCAAACAGATTTAAACAGAGTTAAACAGAGGTGAACAGAGTTAAACTGAGTTAAACAGAGGCAACAGGATCCAACAGGGTTAAACAGAGTAAAACAGAGGCATACAGAGTAAAATAGAGTGAAACAGAGTTGAACAGAGGAAAACAGAGTTAAACAGAGTTAAACAGAGGCAAACAGAGTTAAATAGATTTTATCAGAAGCAAACAGAGTTAAACAGAACTAAACAGAGGCAAACAGAGTGAAACAGAGTTAAAAAGAGTTAACAGAGTTAAACAGAGTTGAACAGAGGCAAACAGAGTTCAACAGAGGCAAACAGAGTTAAAAAGAGGCAAACAGAGGGAACCTGAGTGAAACAGAGTTAAACAGAGGCATACAGAGTTCAACAGAGGCATACAGAGTTCAACAGAGTTAAACAGAGGCATACAGAATTAAACAGAGTAAAACAGAGGCATACAGAGTTAAATAGAGTTAAACAGAGGCAAACAGATTTAAACAGAGTTGAACAGAGGCAAACAGAGTGAAACAGAGTTAAACAGAGGCAAACAGAGTTAAACAGAGTTAAACAGAGTTGAACAGAGTCAGAGTTAAAAAGATGCAAACAAAGTTAAACAGAATTAGACAGAGGCAAACAGAGTTCAACAGAGTTAAAACGAGGCAAACAAAGTTCAACAGAGTTAAACAGTGTTAAAAAGAGGCAAACTGAGGGAAACTGAGTGAAACAGAGTTAAACAGAGGCATACAGATTTACATAGATCTAAACAGAGTTGAACAGAGGCAAACAGATTTAAACAGAGTTAAACAGAGGCAAATAGAGATAAACAGAGTTAAACAGAGTTAAGCAGAGGCGAACAGAGTTAAACAGAGTTAAGCAGAGGCGAACAGAGTTAAACTGAGTTAAACAGAGGCAACAGGATCCAACAGAGTTAAACAGAGTAAAACAGAGGCATACAGAGTAAAATAGAGTGAAACAGAGTTGAACAGAGGAAAACAGAGTTAAACAGAGTTAAACTGAGGCAAACAGATTTAAACAGAGTTGAACAGAGGCAAACAGAGTGAAACAGAATTAAACAGAAGCATACAGAGTTAAACAGAGTCAAACAGAGTTAAAAAGATGCAAACAAAGTTAAACAGAGTTAGACAGAGGCAAACATAGTCAAACAGAGGCGAGCAGAGTTAAACTGAGTTAAACAGAGGCAAGCAGAGTCCAACAGAGTTATACCGATTCAAACAGAGGCATACAGAGTAAAGCAGAGTGAAACAGAGCTGTACAGAGGCAAACAGAGTGAAACAGAGTTAAACAGAGGCAAACAGAGTTAAACAGAGTGAAAAAAATTTAAACTGAGTTAAAGAGAGTTGAACAGAGTTAAAAAGAGTTAAAGAGAGGCAAACATAGTTCAACAGAGTAAAACAGAGGCACACAGAGTTAAACAGAGTTAAACAGAGTTAAACAGAGGTATACAGAGTTAAAAAGAGTTAAACAGAGTGAAACAGAGTTTAACAGTGTTTAACAGAGGTGAATCGAGTTAAATAGAGTTAAACAGAGGCAAACAGAGTTAAGCAGAATTAAACATAGGCAAACAGAGTGAAACAGAGTTAAACAGAGGCATACAGAGTTAAACAGAGTTAAACAGAGTGAAACAGAGTTTAACAGTGTTTAACAGAGGTGAATCGAGATAAATAGAGTTAAACAGAGGCAAACAGAGTTAAGCAGATTTAAACAGAGGCGAACAGAGTTAAACAGAGTTAAACAGAGGCAAACAGAGTGCAACAGAGTTAAACAGAGTTAATAAAAGGCAAACAGAGGGAAACCGAGTGAAACATAGTTAAACAGAATTAGACAGAGGCAAACAGAGTTCAACAGAGTTAAACAGAGGCAAACAAAGTTCAACAGAGTTAAACAGAGTTAAAAAGAGGCAAACTGAGGGAAACTGAGTGAAACAGAGTTAAACAGAGGCATACAGAGTTAAATAGATCGAAACTGAGTTGAACAGAGGCAAACAGATTTAAACAGAGTTAAACAGAGGCAAACAGAGATATACAGAGTTAAACAGAGTTAAACAGAGGCGAACAGAGTTAAACTGAGTTAAACAGAGGCAACAGGATCCAACAGAGTTAAACAGAGGCAAACAGAGTAAAATAGATTTTATCAGAAGCAAACAGAGTTAAACAGAACTAAACAGAGGCAAACAGAGTTAAACAGAGTTAAACAGAGTTAAAAAGAGTTAACAGAGTTAAACAGAGTTGAACAGAGTCAAACACAGTTAAATACATGCAAACACAGTTAAAAACAGTTAAACAGAGACAAACAGAGTCAAACAGAGGCGAACAGATTTAAATTGATTTAAACAGAGGCAAACAGAGTTAAACAGAGTGAAACTGAGTTAAACTGAGTTAAGGAGAGTCGAACAGAGTTAAACAGAGTTAAACAGAGGCAAACATCGTTCAACAGAGTAAAACAGAGGCACACAGAGTTAAACACAGTTAAACAGAGTTAAACTGAGTTCAAAACAGTCGAACAGAGTTAAACAGAGCCAAACATAGTTCAACAGAGTTAAACAGAGGCATACAGAGTTAAACAGAGGCATATAGAGTTAAACAGAGTTAAACAGAGTTAAACAGAGTCAAACAGAGTTAAAAAGGTGCAAACAAAGTTAAACAGAGTTAGACAGAGGCATACAGAGTTAAACAGAGTTAAACAGAGGCAAACAGTGTTAAACAGAGTTAAACTGAGTTAAACAGAGGCAAACAGAGTGAAACAGAGTTAAACAGAGGCATACAGAATTAAACAGAGTTAAACAGAGTTGAACAGAGTCAAACAGAGTTAAAAAGATGCAAACAAAGTTAAACAGAGTTAGACAGAGGCATACAGAGTTCAACAGAGTTAAACAGAGGCAAACAAAGTTCAACAGAGTTAAACAGAGTTAGAAAGAGGCAAACTGAGGGAAACTGAGTGAAACAGAGTTAAACAGAGGCATACAGAGTTAAATAGATCTAAACTGAGTTGAACAGAGGCAAACAGATTTAAACAGAGTTAAACAGAGGCGAACAGAGTTAAACTGAGTTAAACAGAGGCAACAGGATCCAACAGAGTTAAACAGAGTAAAACAGAGGCATACAGAGTAAAATAGAGTGAAACAGAGTTGAACAGAGGAAAACAGAGTTAAACAGAGTTAAACAGAGGCAAACAGAGTAAAATAGATTTTATCAGAAGCAAACAGAGTTAAACAGAACTAAACAGAGGCAAACAGAGTGAAACAGAGTTAAAAAGAGTTAACAGAGTTAAACAGAGTTGAACAGAGGCAAACAGAGGCAAACAGAGTTAAAAAGAGGCAAACAGAGGGAACCTGAGTGAAACAGAGTTAAACAGAGGCATACAGAGTTCAACAGAGGCATACAGAGTTCAACAGAGTTAAACAGAGGCATACAGAATTAAACAGAGTAAAACAGGGGCATACAGAGTTAAATAGAGTTAAACAGAGGCAAACAGATTTAAACAGATTTGAACAGAGGCAAACAGAGTGAAACAGAGTTAAACAGAGGCAAACAGAGTTAAACAGAGTTAAACAGAGTTGAACAGAGTCAGACAGAGTTAAAAAGATGCAAACAAAGTTAAACAGAATTAGACAGAGGCAAACAGAGTTCAACAGAGTTAAAACGAGGCAAACAAAGTTCAACAGAGTTAAACAGTGTTAAAAAGAGGCAAACTGAGGGAAACTGAGTGAAAGAGAGTTAAACAGAGGCATACAGATTTAAATAGATCTAAACAGAGTTGAACAGAGGCAAACAGATTTAAACAGAGTTAAACAGAGGCAAATAGAGATAAACAGAGTTGAACAGAGTTAAGCAGAGGCGAACAGAGTTAAACTGAGTTAAACAGAGGCAACAGGATCCAACAGAGTTCAACAGAGTAAAACAGAGGCATACAGAGTAAAATAGAGTGAAACAGAGTTGAACAGAGGAAAACAGAGTTAAACAGAGTTAAACTGAGGCAAACAGATTTAAACAGAGTTGAACAGAGGCAAACAGAGTGAAACAGAATTAAACAGAAGCATACAGAGTTAAACAGAGTTAAACAGAAGCATACAGAGTTAAACAGAGTTAAACAGAGATAAACACAGTTGAACAGAGTCAAACAGAGTTAAAAAGATGCAAACAAAGTTAAACAGAGTTAGACAGAGGCAAACATAGTCAAACAGAGGCGAGCAGAGTTAAACTGAGTTAAACAGAGGCAAGCAGAGTCCAACAGAGTTATACCGATTCAAACAGAGGCATACAGAATAAAGTAGAGTGAAACAGAGTTGTACAGCGGCAAACAGAGTGAAACAGAGTTAAACAGAGGCAAACAGAGTTAAACAGAGTGAAAAAAAGTTAAACTGAGTTAAAGAGAGTCGAACAGAGTTAAAAAGAGTTAAAGAGAGGCAAACATAGTTCAACAGAGTAAAACAGAGGCACACAGAGTTAAACAGAGTTAAACAGAGTTAAACAGAGGTATACAGAGTTAAAAAGAGTTAAACAGAGTGAAACAGAGTTAAACAGTGTTTAACAGAGGTGAATCGAGTTAAATAGAGTTAAACAGAGGCAAACAGAGTTAAGCAGAATTAAACATAGGCAAACAGAGTGAAACAGAGTTAAACAGAGGCAAACAGAGTTCAACAGAGGCAAACAGAGTTAAAAAGAGGCAAACAGAGGGAAACTGAGTGAAACAGAGTTAAACAGAGGCATACAGAGTTCAACAGAGTTAAACAGAGGCATACAGAGTTCAACAGAGTTAAACAGAGGCATACAGAGCTAAACAGAGTAAAACAGAGGCATACAGAGTTAAATAGAGTTAAACAGAGGCAAACAGATTTAAACAGAGTTGAACAGAGGCAAACAGAGTGAAACAGAGTTAAACAGAGGTAAACAGAGTTAAACAGAGTTAAACAGAGTTGAACAGAGTCAAACAGAGTTAAAAAGATGCAAACAAAGTTAAACAGAATTAGACAGAGGCAAACAGAGTTCAACAGAGTTAAACAGAGGCAAACAAAGTTCAACAGAGTTAAACAGTGTTAAAAAGAGGCAAACTGAGGGAAACTGAGTGAAACAGAGTTAAACAGAGGCATACAGAGTTAAATAGATCTAAACAGAGTTGAACAGAGGCAAACAGATTCAAACAGATTTAAACAGAGGCAAATAGAGATAAACAGAGTTAAACAGAGTTAAGCAGAGGCGAGCAGAGTTAAACTGAGTTAAACAGAGGCAACAGGATCCAACAGAGTTCAACAGAGTAAAACAGAGGCATACAGAGTAAAATAGAGTGAAACAGAGTTGAACAGAGGAAAACAGAGTTAAACAGAGTAAAACTGAGGCAAACAGAGTTAAATAGATTTTATCAGAGGCAAACAGAGTTAAATAGAACTAAACAGAGGAAAACAGAGTGAAACAGAGTTAAACAGAGTTAAAAAGAGGCAAACAGAGGGAAACTGAGTGAAAAAGAGTTAAACAGAGGCATACAGATTTAAACAGATTTAAACAGAGTTAAACAGAGTTGAACAGAGGCAAACAGAGTTAAACAGAGTTAAAAAAAGGCAACCAGAGTTCAACAGGGGCAAACAGTGTTAAAAAGAGGCAAACAGAGGGAAACTGAGTGAAACAGAGTTAAACAGAGGCAAACAGAGTTAAATAGATTTTATCAGAGGCAAACAGAGTTAAACAGAACTAAACAGAGGCAAACAGAGTGAAACAGAGTTAAACAGAGTTAAAAAGAGGCAAACAGAGGGAAACTGAGTGAAACAGAGTTAAACAGAGGCATACAGATTTAAACAGATTTAAACAGAGTTAAACAGAGTTGAACAGAGGCAAACAGAGTTAAACAGAGTTAATAAGAGGCAACCAGAGTTCAGCAGAGGCAAACAGTGTTAAAAAGAGGCAAACAGAGGGAAACTGAGTGAAACAGAGATAAACAGAGGCATACAGAGTTCAACAGAGTTAAACAGAGGCATACAGAGTTAAACAGAGTTAAACAGAGGCAAACAGATTTAAACAGAGTTGAACAGAGGCAAACAGAGTGAAACAGAATTAAACAGAAGCATACAGAGTTAAACAGAGTTAAACAGAAGCATACAGAGTTAAACAGAGTTAGACAGAGATAAACAGAGTTGAACAGAGTCAAACAGAGTTAAAAAGATGCAAACAAAGTTAAACAGAGTTAGACAGAGGCAAACAGAGTTAAATAGATTTTATCAGAGGCAAACAGAGTGAAACAGAGTTAAACAGAGTTGAAAAGAGTTAACAGAGTTAAACAGAGTTAAACAGAGTTGCGAAGAGTCAAACAGAGTTAAACACATGCAAACAGAGTTAAAAACAGTTAAACAGAGGCAAACAGGGTTAAAAAGAGTTAAACAGAGGCAAACAGAGTCAAACAGAGGCGAACAGAGTTAAACTGAGTTAAACAGAGGCAAGCAGAGTCCAACAGAGTTATACCGATTCAAACAGAGGCACACAGAGTTAAACAGAGTTAAACAGAGTTAAACAGAGGTATACAGAGTTAAAAAGAGTTAAACAGAGTGAAACAGAGTTTAACAGTGTTTAACAGAGGTGAATCGAGTTAAATAGAGTTAAACAGAGGCAAACAGAGTTAAGCAGAATTAAACATAGGCAAACAGAGTGAAACAGAGTTAAACAGAGGCATACAGAGTTAAACAGAGTTAAACAGAGTGCAACAGAGTTTAACAGTGTTTAACAGAGGTGAATCGAGATAAATAGAGTTAAACAGAGGCAAGCAGAGTTAAGCAGATTTAAACAGAGGCGAACAGAGTTAAACAGATCTAAAGAGAGGCAAGCAGAGTGCAACAGAGTTAAACAGAGTTAATAAAAGGCAAACAGAGGGAAACCGAGTGAAACATAGTTAAACAGAGTTAGACAGAGGCAAACAGAGTTCAACAGAGTTAAACAGAGGCAAACAAAGTTCAACAGAGTTAAACAGAGTTAAAAAGAGGCAAACTGAGGGAAACTGAGTGAAACAGAGTTAAACAGAGGCATACAGAGTTAAATAGATCGAAACTGAGTTGAACAGAGGCAAACGGATTTAAACAGAGTTAAACAGAGGCAAACAGAGATATACAGAGTTAAACAGAGTTAAACAGAGGCGAACAGAGTTAAACTGAGTTAAACAGAGGCAACAGGATCCAACATAGGTAAACAGAGTAAAACAGAGGCATACAGAGTAAAATAGAGTGAAACAGAGTTGAACAGAGGAAAACAGAGTTAAACAGAGTTAAACAGAGGCAAACAGAGTTAAATAGATTTTATCAGAAGCAAACAGAGTTAAACAGAACTAAACAGAGGCAAACAGAGTTAAACAGAGTTAAAAAGAGTTAACAGAGTTAAACAAGTTGAACAGAGGCAAACAGAGTTCAACAGAGGCAAACAGATTTAAAAAGAGGCAAACAGAGGGAAACTGAGTGAAACAGAGTTAAACAGAAAAATACAGAGTTCAGCAGAGTTAAACAGAGGCATACAGAGTTCAACAGAGTTAAACAGAGGCATACAGAGTTAAACAGAGTTAAACAGAGGCATACAGAGTTAAATAGAGTTAAACAGAGGCAAACAGAGTTAAATAGATCTAAACAGAGTTGAACAGAGGCAAACAGATTCAAACAGATTTAAACAGAGGCAAATAGAGATAAACAGAGTTAAACAGAGTTAAGCAGAGGCGAACAGAGTTAAACTGAGTTAAACAGAGGCAATAGGATCCAACAGAGTTCAACAGAGTAAAACAGAGGCATACAGAGTAAAATAGAGTGAAACAGAGTTGAACAGAGGAAAACAGAGTTAAACAGAGTTAAACAGAGTAAAACTGAGGCAAACAGAGTTAAATAGATTTTATCAGAGGCAAACAGAGTTAAATAGAACTAAACAGAGGAAAACAGAGTGAAACAGAGTTAAACAGAGTTAAAAAGAGGCAAACAGAGGGAAACTGAGTGAAAAAGAGTTAAACAGAGGCATACAGATTTAAACAGATTTAAACAGAGTTAAACAGTGTTGAACAGAGGCAAACAGAGTTAAACAGAGTTAAAAAAAGGCAACCAGAGTTCAACAGGGGCAAACAGTGTTAAAAAGAGGCAAACAGAGGGAAACTGAGTGAAACAGAGTTAAACAGAGGCAAACAGAGTTAAATAGATTTTATCAGAGGCAAACAGAGTTAAACAGAACTAAACAGAGGCAAACAGAGTGAAACAGAGTTAAACAGAGTTAAAAAGAGGCAAACAGAGGGAAACTGAGTGAAACAGAGTTAAACAGAGGCATACAGATTTAAACAGATTTAAACAGAGTTAAACAGAGTTGAACAGAGGCAAACAGAGTTAAACAGAGTTAATAAGAGGCAACCAGAGTTCAGCAGAGGCAAACAGTGTTAAAAAGAGGCAAACAGAGGGAAACTGAGTGAAACAGAGATAAACAGAGGCATACAGAGTTCAACAGAGTTAAACAGAGGCATACAGAGTTAAACAGAGTTAAACAGAGGCAAACAGATTTAAACAGAGTTGAACAGAGGCAAACAGAGTGAAACAGAATTAAACAGAAGCATACAGAGTTAAACAGAGTTAAACAGAAGCATACAGAGTTAAACAGAGTTAGACAGAGATAAACAGAGTTGAACAGAGTCAAACAGAGTTAAAAAGATGCAAACAAAGTTAAACAGAGTTAGACAGAGGCAAACAGAGTTAAATAGATTTTATCAGAGGCAAACAGAGTGAAACAGAGTTGAACAGAGTTGCGAAGAGTCAAACAGAGTTAAACACATGCAAACAGAGTTAAAAACAGTTAAACAGAGGCAAACAGGGTTAAAAAGAGTTAAACAGAGGCAAACAGAGTCAAACAGAGGCGAACAGAGTTAAACTGAGTTAAACAGAGGCAAGCAGAGTCCAACAGAGTTATACCGATTCAAACAGAGGCATACAGAGTAAAGTAGAGTGAAACAGAGTTGTACAGAGGCAAACAGAGTGAAACAGAGTTAAACAGAGGCAAACAGAGTTAAACAGAGTGAAAAAAAGTTAAACTGAGTTAAAGAGAGTCGAACAGAGTTAAACAGAGTTAAAGAGAGGCAAACATAGTTCAACAGAGTAAAACAGAGTTGCAAAGAGTCAAACAGAGTTAAACACATGCAAACAGAGTTAAAAACAGTTAAACAGAGGCAAACAGAGTTAAAAAGAGTTAAACAGAGGCAAACAGAGTCAAACAGAGGTGAACAGAGTTAAACTGAGTTAAACAGAGGCAAGCAGAGTCCAACAGAGTTATACCGATTCAAACAGAGGCACACAGACTTAAACAGAGTTAAACAGAGTTAAACAGAGGTATACAGAGTTAAAAAGAGTTAAACAGAGTGAAACAGAGTTTAACAGTGTTTAACAGAGGTGAATCGAGTTAAATAGAGTTAAACAGAGGCAAACAGAGTTAAGCAGAATTAAACATAGGCAAACAGAGTGAAACAGAGTTAAACAGAGGCATACAGAGTTAAACAGAGTTAAACAGAGTGCAACAGAGTTTAACAGTGTTTAACAGAGGTGAATCGAGATAAATATAGTTAAACAGAGGCAAACAGAGTTAAGCAGATTTAAACAGAGGCGAACAGAGTTAAACAGATTTAAAGAGAGGCAAACAGAGTGCAACAGAGTTAAACAGAGTTAATAAAAGGCAAACAGAGGGAAACCGAGTGAAACATAGTTAAACAGAGTTAGACAGAGGCAAACAGAGTTCAACAGAGTTAAACAGAGGCAAACAAAGTTCAACAGAGTTAAACAGAGTTAAAAGAGGCAAACTGAGGGAAACTGAGTGAAACAGAGTTAAACAGAGGCATACAGAGTTAAGTAGATCGAAACTGAGTTGAACAGAGGCAAACGGATTTAAACAGAGTTAAACAGAGGCAAACAGAGATATACAGAGTTAAACAGAGTTAAACAGAGGCGAACAGAGTTAAACTGAGTTAAACAGAGGCAACAGGATCCAACAGAGTTAAACAGAGTAAAACAGAGGCATACAGAGTAAAATAGAGTGAAACAGAGTTGAACAGAGGAAAACAGAGTTAAACAGAGTTAAACAGAGGCAAACAGAGTTAAATAGAATTTATCAGAAGCAAACAGAGTTAAACAGAACTAAACAGAGGCAAACAGAGTTAAACAGAGTTAAAAAGAGTTAACAGAGTTAAACAAGTTGAACAGAGGCAAACAGAGTTCAACAGAGGCAAACAGAGTTAAAAAGAGGCAAACAGAGGGAAACTGAGTGAAACAGAGTTAAACAGAAAAATACAGAGTTCAACAGAGTTAAACAGAGGCATACAGAGTTCAACAGAGTTAAACAGAGGCATACAGAGTTAAACAGAGTTAAACAGAGGCATACAGAGTTAAATAGAGTTAAACAGAGGCAAACAGAGTTAATTAGATCTAAACAGAGTTGAACAGAGGCAAACAGATTCAAACAGATTTAAACAGAGGCAAATAGAGATAAACAGAGTTAAACAGAGTTAAGCAGAGGCGAACAGAGTTAAACTGAGTTAAACAGAGGCAATAGGATCCAACAGAGTTCAACAGAGTAAAACAGAGGCATACAGAGTAAAATAGAGTGAAACAGAGTTGAACAGAGGAAAACAGAGTTAAACAGAGTTAAACAGAGTAAAACTGAGGCAAACAGAGTTAAATAGATTTTATCAGAGGCAAACAGAGTTAAATAGAACTAAACAGAGGAAAACAGAGTGAAACAGAGTTAAACAGAGTTAAAAAGAGGCAAACAGAGGGAAACTGAGTGAAAAAGAGTTAAACAGAGGCATACAGATTTAAACAGATTTAAACAGAGTTAAACAGTGTTGAACAGAGGCAAACAGAGTTAAACAGAGTTAAAAAAAAGGCAACCAGAGTTCAACAGGGGCAAACAGTGTTAAAAAGAGGCAAACAGAGGGAAACTGAGTGAAACAGAGTTAAACAGAGGCAAACAGAGTTAAATAGATTTTATCAGAGGCAAACAGAGTTAAACAGAACTAAACAGAGGCAAACAGAGTGAAACAGAGTTAAACAGAGTTAAAAAGAGGCAAACAGAGGGAAACTGAGTGAAACAGAGTTAAACAGAGGCATACAGATTTAAACAGATTTAAACAGAGTTAAACAGAGTTGAACAGAGGCAAACAGAGTTAAACAGAGTTAATAAGAGGCAACCAGAGTTCAGCAGAGGCAAACAGTGTTAAAAAGAGGCAAACAGAGGGAAACTGAGTGAAACAGAGATAAACAGAGGCATACAGAGTTCAACAGAGTTAAACAGAGGCATACAGAGTTAAACAGAGTTAAACAGAGGCAAACAGATTTAAACAGAGTTGAACAGAGGCAAACAGAGTGAAACAGAATTAAACAGAAGCATACAGAGTTAAACAGAGTTAAACAGAAGCATACAGAGTTAAACAGAGTTAGACAGAGATAAACAGAGTTGAACAGAGTCAAACAGATTTAAAAAGATGCAAACAAAGTTAAACAGAGTTAGACAGAGGCAAACAGAGTTAAATAGATTTTATCAGAGGCAAACAGAGTGAAACAGAGTTAAACAGAGTTGAAAAGAGTTAACAGAGTTAAACAGAGTTAAACAGAGTTGCGAAGAGTCAAACAGAGTTAAACACATGCAAACAGAGTTACAAACAGTTAAACAGAGGCAAACAGGGTTAAAAAGAGTTAAACAGAGGCAAACAGAGTCAAACAGAGGCGAACAGAGTTAAACTGAGTTAAACAGAGGCAAGCAGAGTCCAACAGAGTTATACCGATTCAAACAGAGGCATACAGAGTAAAGTAGAGTGAAACAGAGTTGTACAGAGGCAAACAGAGTGAAACAGAGTTAAACAGAGGCAAACAGAGTTAAACAGAGTGAAAAAAAGTTACACTGAGTTAAAGAGAGTCGAACAGAGTTAAACAGAGTTAAAGAGAGGCAAACATAGTTCAACAGAGTAAAACAGAGTTGCGAAGAGTCAAACAGAGTTAAACACATGCAAACAGAGTTAAAAACAGTTAAACAGAGGCAAACAGAGTTAAAAAGAGTTAAACAGAGGCAAACAGAGTCAAACAGAGGCGAACAGAGTTAAACTGAGTTAAACAGAGGCAAGCAGAGTCCAACAGAGTTATACCGATTCAAACAGAGGCACACAGAGTTAAACAGAGTTAAACAGAGTTAAACAGAGGTATACAGAGTTAAAAAGAGTTAAACAGAGTGAAACAGAGTTTAACAGTGTTTAACAGAGGTGAATCGAGTTAAATAGAGTTAAACAGAGGCAAACAGAGTTAAGCAGAATTAAACATAGGCAAACAGAGTGAAACAGAGTTAAACAGAGGCATACAGAGTTAAACAGAGTTAAACAGAGTGCAACAGAGTTTAACAGTGTTTAACAGAGGTGAATCGAGATAAATAGAGTTAAACAGAGGCAAACAGAGTTAAGCAGATTTAAACAGAGGCGAACAGAGTTAAACAGATTTAAAGAGAGGCAAACAGAGTGCAACAGAGTTAAACAGAGTTAATAAAAGGCAAACAGAGGGAAACCGAGTGAAACATAGTTAAACAGAGTTAGACAGAGGCAAACAGAGTTCAACAGAGTTAAACAGAGGCAAACAAAGTTCAACAGAGTTAAACAGAGTTAAAAAGAGGCAAACTGAGGGAAACTGAGTGAAACAGAGTTAAACAGAGGCATACAGAGTTAAGTAGATCGAAACTGAGTTGAACAGAGGCAAACGGATTTAAACAGAGTTAAACAGAGGCAAACAGAGATATACAGAGTTAAACAGAGTTAAACAGAGGCGAACAGAGTTAAACTGAGTTAAACAGAGGCAACAGGATCCAACAGAGTTAAACAGAGTAAAACAGAGGCATACAGAGTAAAATAGAGTGAAACAGAGTTGAACAGAGGAAAACAGAGTTAAACAGAGTTAAACAGAGGCAAACAGAGCTAAATAGATTTTATCAGAAGCAAACAGAGTTAAACAGAACTAAACAGAGGCAAACAGAGTTAAACAGAGTTAAAAAGAGTTAACAGAGTTAAACAAGTTGAACAGAGGCAAACAGAGTTCAACAGAGGCAAACAGAGTTAAAAAGAGGCAAACAGAGGGAAACTGAGTGAAACAGAGTTAAACAGAAAAATACAGAGTTCAACAGAGTTAAACAGAGGCATACAGAGTTCAACAGAGTTAAACAGAGGCATACAGAGTTAAACAGAGTTAAACAGAGGCATACAGAGTTAAATAGAGTTAAACAGAGGCAAACAGAGTTAAACAGATTTAAACAGATGCGAACAGAGTTAAACAGATTTAAACAGAGGCAAACAGAGTGCAATAGAGTTAAACAGAGTTAATAAAAGGCAAACAGAGGGAAACCGAGTGAAACATAGTTAAACAGAGTTAGACAGAGGCAAACAGAGTTCAACAGAGTTAAACAGAGGCAAACAAAGTTCAACAGAGTTAAACAGAGTTAAAAAGAGGCAAACTGAGGGAAACTGAGTGAAACAGAGTTAAACAGAGGCATACAGAGTTAAATAGATCGAAACTGAGTTGAACAGAGGCAAACGGATTTAAACAGAGTTAAACAGAGGCAAACAGAGATATACAGAGTTAAACAGAGTTAAACAGAGGCGAACAGAGTTAAACTGAGTTAAACAGAGGCAACAGGATCCAACAGAGTTAAACAGAGTAAAACAGAGGCATACAGAGTAAAATAGAGTGAAACAGAGTTGAACAGAGGAAAACAGAGTTAAACAGATTAAACAGAAGCAAACAGAGTTAAACAGAACTAAACAGAGGCAAACAGAGTTAAACAGAGTTAAAAAGAGTTAACAGAGTTAAACAAGTTGAACAGAGGCAAACAGAGTTCAACAGAGGCAAACAGAGTTAAAAAGAGGCAAACAGAGGGAAACTGAGTGAAGCAGAGTTAAACAGAAAAATACAGAGTTCAACAGAGTTAAACAGAGGCATACAGAGTTCAACAGAGTTAAACAGAGGCATACAGAGTTAAACGGAGTTAAACAGAGGCATACAGAGTTAAATAGAGTTAAACAGAGGCAAACAGATTCAAACAGAGTTGAACAGAGGCAAACAGAGTGAAACAGAGTTAAACAGAGTTAAACAGAGTTAAACAGAGTTGAACAGAGTCAAACAGAGTTAAAAAGATGCACAAAAAGTTAAACAGAATTAGACAGAGGCAAACAGAGTTCAACAGAGTTAAACAGAGGCAAACAAAGTTCAACAGAGTTAAACAGTGTTAAAAAGAGGCAAACTGAGGGAAACTGAGTGAAACAGAGTTAAACAGAGGCAAACAGAGTTAAATAGATTTTATCAGAGGCAAACAGAGTTAAACAGAACTAAACAGAGGCAAACAGAGTGAAACAGAAATAAACAGAGTTAAAAAGAGGCAAACAGAGGGAAATTGAGTGAAACAGAGTTAAACAGAGGCATACAGATTTAAACAGATTTAAACAGAGTTACACAGAGTTGAACAGAGGCAAACAGAGTTAAACAGAGTTAAAAAGAGGCAACCAGAGTTCAACAGAGGCAAACAGTGTTAAAAAGAGGCAAACAGAGGGAAACTGAGTGAAACAGAGATAAACAGAGGCATACAGAGTTCAACAGAGTTAAACAGAGGCATACAGAGTTAAACAGAGTTAAACAGAGGCATACAGAGTTAAATAGAGTTAAACAGAGGCAAACAGATTTAAACAGAGTTGAACAGAGGCAAACAGAGTGAAACAGAATTAAACAGAAGCATACAGAGTTAAACAGAAGCATACAGAGTTAAACAGAGTTAAACAGAGATAAACAGAGTTGAACAGAGTCAAACAGAGTTAAAAAGATGCAAACAAAGTTAAACAGAGTTAGACAGAGGCAAACAGAGTTAAATAGATTTTATCAGAGGCAAACAGAGTGAAACAGAGTTAAACAGATTTAAAAAGAGTTAACAGAGTTAAACAGTGTTAAACAGAGTTGCGAAGAGTCAAACAGAGTTAAACACATGCAAACAGAGTTAAAAACAGTTAAACAGAGGCAAACAGAGTTAAAAAGAGTTAAACAGAGGCAAACAGAGTCAAACAGAGGCGAACAGAGTTAAACTGAGTTAAACAGAGGCAAGCAGAGTCCAACAGAGTTATACCGATTCAAACAGAGGCATACAGAGTAAAGTAGAGTGAAACAGAGTTGTACCGAGGCAAACAGAGTGAAACAGAGTTAAACAGAGGCAAGCTGAGTTAAACAGAGTGAAAAAAGTTAAACTGAGTTAAAGAGAGTCGAACAGAGTTAAACAGAGTTAAAGAGAGGCAAACATAGTTCAACAGAGTAAAACAGAGGCACACAGAGTTAAACAGAGTTAAACAGAGGTATACAGAGTTAAAAAGAGTTAAACAGAGTGAAACAGAGTTAAACAGTGTTTAACAGAGGTGAATCGAGTTAAATAGAGTTAAACAGAGGCAAACAGAGTTAAGCAGAATTAAACATAGGCAAACAGAGTGAAACAGAGTTAAACAGAGGCATACAGAGTTAAACAGAGTGAAACAGAGTTAAACAGAGTTAATAAAAGGCAAACAGAGGGAAACCGAGTGAAACATAGTTAAACAGAGTTAGACAGAGGCAAACAGAGTTCAACAGAGTTAAACAGAGGCAAACAAAGTTCAACAGAGTTAAACAGAGTTAAAAAGAGGCAAACTGAGGGAAACTGAGTGAAACAGAGTTAAACAGAGGCATACAGAGTTAAATAGATCGAAACTGAGTTGAACAGAGGCAAACAGATTTAAACAGAGTTAAACAGAGGCAAACAGAGATATACAGAGTTAAACAGAGTTAAACAGAGGCGAACAGAGTTAAACTGAGTTAAACAGAGGCAACAGGATCCAACAGTGTTAAACAGAGGCAAACAGAGTTAAATAGATTTTATCAGAAGCAAACAGAGTTAAAGAGAACAAAACAGAGGCAAACAGAGTTAAACAGAGTTAAACAGAGTTAAAAAGAGTTAACAGAGTTAAACAGAGTTGAACAGAGTCAAACACAGTTAAATACATGCAAACACAGTTAAAAACAGTTAAACAGAGACAAACAGAGTCAAACAGAGGCGAACAGATTTAAATTGATTTAAACAGAGGCAAACAGAGTTAAACAGAGTGAAACTGAGTTAAACTGAGTTAAGGAGAGTCGAACAGAGTTAAACAGAGTTAAACAGAGGCAAACATAGTTCAACAGAGTAAAACAGTGGCACACAGAGTTAAACACAGTTAAACAGAGTTAAGCTGAGTTCAAAACAGTCGAACAGAGTTAAACAGAGCCAAACATAGTTCAACAGAGTTAAACAGAGGCATACAGATTTAAACAGAGGCATACAGAGTTAAACAGAGTTAAACAGAGTTGAACAGAGTCAAACAGAGTTAAAAAGATGCAAACAAAGTTAAACAGAGTTAGACAGAGGCATACAGAGTTAAACAGAGTTAAACAGAGGCAAACAGAGTTAAACAGAGTTAAACTGAGTTAAAGAGAGGCAAACAGAGTGAAACAGCGTTAGACAGAGGCATACAGAATGAAACAGAGTTAAACAGAGTTGAACAGAGTCAAACAGAGTTAGAAAGATGCAAACAAAGTTAAACAGAGTTAGACAGAGGCATACAGAGTTAAACAGAGTTAAACAGAGGCAAACAAAGTTCAACAGAGTTAAACAGAGTGAAAAAGAGGCAAACTGAGGGAAACTGAGTGAAACAGAGTTAAACAGAGGCATACAGAGTTAAATAGATCTAAACTGAGTTGAACAGAGGCAAACAGATTTAAACAGAGTTAAACAGAGGTGAACAGAGTTAAACTGAGTTAAACAGAGGCAACAGGATCCAACAGGGTTAAACAGAGTAAAACAGAGGCATACAGAGTAAAATAGAGTGAAACAGAGTTGAACAGAGGAAAACAGAGTTAAACAGAGTTAAACAGAGGCAAACAGAGTTAAATAGATTTTATCAGAAGCAAACAGAGTTAAACAGAACTAAACAGAGGCAAACAGAGTGAAACAGAGTTAAAAAGAGTTAACAGAGTTAAACAGAGTTGAACAGAGGCAAACAGAGTTCAACAGAGGCAAACAGAGTTAAAAAGAGGCAAACAGAGGGAACCTGAGTGAAACAGAGTTAAACAGAGGCATACAGAGTTCAACAGAGGCATACAGAGTTCAACAGAGTTAAACAGAGGCATACAGAATTAAACAGAGTAAAACAGAGGCATACAGAGTTAAATAGAGTTAAACAGAGGCAAACAGATTTAAACAGAGTTGAACAGAGGCAAACAGAGTGAAACAGAGTTAAACAGAGGCAAACAGAGTTAAACAGAGTTAAACAGAGTTGAACAGAGTCAGAGTTAAAAAGATGCAAACAAAGTTAAACAGAATTAGACAGAGGCAAACAGAGTTCAACAGAGTTAAAACGAGGCAAACAAAGTTCAACAGAGTTAAACAGTGTTAAAAAGAGGCAAACTGAGGGAAACTGAGTGAAACAGAGTTAAACAGAGGCATACAGATTTACATAGATCTAAACAGAGTTGAACAGAGGCAAACAGATTTAAACAGAGTTAAACAGAGGCAAATAGAGATAAACAGAGTTAAACAGAGTTAAGCAGAGGCGAACAGAGTTAAACAGAGTTAAGCAGAGGCGAACAGAGTTAAACTGAGTTAAACAGAGGCAACAGGATCCAACAGAGTTAAACAGAGTAAAACAGAGGCATACAGAGTAAAATAGAGTGAAACAGAGTTGAACAGAGGAAAACAGAGTTAAACAGAGTTAAACTGAGGCAAACAGATTTAAACAGAGTTGAACAGAGGCAAACAGAGTGAAACAGAATTAAACAGAAGCATACAGAGTTAAACAGAGTCAAACAGAGTTAAAAAGATGCAAACAAAGTTAAACAGAGTTAGACAGAGGCAAACAGAGTTAAACAGAGTGAAAAAAATTTAAACTGAGTTAAAGAGAGTTGAACAGAGTTAAAAAGAGTTAAAGAGAGGCAAACATAGTTCAACAGAGTAAAACAGAGGCACACAGAGTTAAACAGAGTTAAACAGAGTTAAACAGAGGTATACAGAGTTAAAAAGAGTTAAACAGAGTGAAACAGAGTTTAACAGTGTTTAACAGAGGTGAATCGAGTTAAATAGAGTTAAACAGAGGCAAACAGAGTTAAGCAGAATTAAACATAGGCAAACAGAGTGAAACAGAGTTAAACAGAGGCATACAGAGTTAAACAGAGTTAAACAGAGTGAAACAGAGTTTAACAGTGTTTAACAGAGGTGAATCGAGATAAATAGAGTTAAACAGAGGCAAACAGAGTTAAGCAGATTTAAACAGAGGCGAACAGAGTTAAACAGAGTTAAACAGAGGCAAACAGAGTGCAACAGAGTTAAACAGAGTTAATAAAAGGCAAACAGAGGGAAACCGAGTGAAACATAGTTAAACAGAATTAGACAGAGGCAAACAGAGTTCAACAGAGTTAAACAGAGGCAAACAAAGTTCAACAGAGTTAAACAGAGTTAAAAAGAGGCAAACTGAGGGAAACTGAGTGAAACAGAGTTAAACAGAGGCATACAGAGTTAAATAGATCGAAACTGAGTTGAACAGAGGCAAACAGATTTAAACAGAGTTAAACAGAGGCAAACAGAGATATACAGAGTTAAACAGAGTTAAACAGAGGCGAACAGAGTTAAACTGAGTTAAACAGAGGCAACAGGATCCAACAGAGTTAAAGAGAGGCAAACAGAGTAAAATAGATTTTATCAGAAGCAAACAGAGTTAAACAGAACTAAACAGAGGCAAACAGAGTTAAACAGAGTTAAACAGAGTTAAAAAGAGTTAACAGAGTTAAACAGAGTTGAACAGAGTCAAACACAGTTAAATACATGCAAACACAGTTAAAAACAGTTAAACAGAGACAAACAGAGTCAAACAGAGGCGAACAGATTTAAATTGATTTAAACAGAGGCAAACAGAGTTAAACAGAGTGAAACTGAGTTAAACTGAGTTAAGGAGAGTCGAACAGAGTTAAACAGAGTTAAACAGAGGCAAACATCGTTCAACAGAGTAAAACAGAGGCACACAGAGTTAAACACAGTTAAACAGAGTTAAACTGAGTTCAAAACAGTCGAACAGAGTTAAACAGAGCCAAACATAGTTCAACAGAGTTAAACAGAGGCATACAGAGTTAAACAGAGGCATATAGAGTTAAACAGAGTTAAACAGAGTTAAACAGAGTCAAACAGAGTTAAAAAGGTGCAAACAAAGTTAAACAGAGTTAGACAGAGGCATACAGAGTTAAACAGAGTTAAACAGAGGCAAACAGTGTTAAACAGAGTTAAACTGAGTTAAACAGAGGCAAACAGAGTGAAACAGAGTTAAACAGAGGCATACAGAATTAAACAGAGTTAAACAGAGTTGAACAGAGTCAAACAGAGTTAAAAAGATGCAAACAAAGTTAAACAGAGTTAGACAGAGGCATACAGAGTTCAACAGAGTTAAACAGAGGCAAACAAAGTTCAACAGAGTTAAACAGAGTTAGAAAGAGGCAAACTGAGGGAAACTGAGTGAAACAGAGTTAAACAGAGGCATACAGAGTTAAATAGATCTAAACTGAGTTGAACAGAGGCAAACAGATTTAAACAGAGTTAAACAGAGGCGAACAGAGTTAAACTGAGTTAAACAGAGGCAACAGGATCCAACAGAGTTAAACAGAGTAAAACAGAGGCATACAGAGTAAAATAGAGTGAAACAGAGTTGAACAGAGGAAAACAGAGTTAAACAGAGTTAAACAGAGGCAAACAGAGTAAAATAGATTTTATCAGAAGCAAACAGAGTTAAACAGAACTAAACAGAGGCAAACAGAGTGAAACAGAGTTAAAAAGAGTTAACAGAGTTAAACAGAGTTGAACAGAGGCAAACAGAGGCAAACAGAGTTAAAAAGAGGCAAACAGAGGGAACCTGAGTGAAACAGAGTTAAACAGAGGCATACAGAGTTCAACAGAGGCATACAGAGTTCAACAGAGTTAAACAGAGGCATACAGAATTAAACAGAGTAAAACAGGGGCATACAGAGTTAAATAGAGTTAAACAGAGGCAAACAGATTTAAACAGATTTGAACAGAGGCAAACAGAGTGAAACAGAGTTAAACAGAGGCAAACAGAGTTAAACAGAGTTAAACAGAGTTGAACAGAGTCAGACAGAGTTAAAAAGATGCAAACAAAGTTAAACAGAATTAGACAGAGGCAAACAGAGTTCAACAGAGTTAAAACGAGGCAAACAAAGTTCAACAGAGTTAAACAGTGTTAAAAAGAGGCAAACTGAGGGAAACTGAGTGAAAGAGAGTTAAACAGAGGCATACAGATTTAAATAGATCTAAACAGAGTTGAACAGAGGCAAACAGATTTAAACAGAGTTAAACAGAGGCAAATAGAGATAAACAGAGTTGAACAGAGTTAAGCAGAGGCGAACAGAGTTAAACTGAGTTAAACAGAGGCAACAGGATCCAACAGAGTTCAACAGAGTAAAACAGAGGCATACAGAGTAAAATAGAGTGAAACAGAGTTGAACAGAGGAAAACAGAGTTAAACAGAGTTAAACTGAGGCAAACAGATTTAAACAGAGTTGAACAGAGGCAAACAGAGTGAAACAGAATTAAACAGAAGCATACAGAGTTAAACAGAGTTAAACAGAAGCATACAGAGTTAAACAGAGTTAAACAGAGATAAACACAGTTGAACAGAGTCAAACAGAGTTAAAAAGATGCAAACAAAGTTAAACAGAGTTAGACAGAGGCAAACATAGTCAAACAGAGGCGAGCAGAGTTAAACTGAGTTAAACAGAGGCAAGCAGAGTCCAACAGAGTTATACCGATTCAAACAGAGGCATACAGAATAAAGTAGAGTGAAACAGAGTTGTACAGCGGCAAACAGAGTGAAACAGAGTTAAACAGAGGCAAACAGAGTTAAACAGAGTGAAAAAAAGTTAAACTGAGTTAAAGAGAGTCGAACAGAGTTAAAAAGAGTTAAAGAGAGGCAAACATAGTTCAACAGAGTAAAACAGAGGCACACAGAGTTAAACAGAGTTAAACAGAGTTAAACAGAGGTATACAGAGTTAAAAAGAGTTAAACAGAGTGAAACAGAGTTAAACAGTGTTTAACAGAGGTGAATCGAGTTAAATAGAGTTAAACAGAGGCAAACAGAGTTAAGCAGAATTAAACATAGGCAAACAGAGTGAAACAGAGTTAAACAGAGGCAAACAGAGTTCAACAGAGGCAAACAGAGTTAAAAAGAGGCAAACAGAGGGAAACTGAGTGAAACAGAGTTAAACAGAGGCATACAGAGTTCAACAGAGTTAAACAGAGGCATACAGAGTTCAACAGAGTTAAACAGAGGCATACAGAGCTAAACAGAGTAAAACAGAGGCATACAGAGTTAAATAGAGTTAAACAGAGGCAAACAGATTTAAACAGAGTTGAACAGAGGCAAACAGAGTGAAACAGAGTTAAACAGAGGTAAACAGAGTTAAACAGAGTTAAACAGAGTTGAACAGAGTCAAACAGAGTTAAAAAGATGCAAACAAAGTTAAACAGAATTAGACAGAGGCAAACAGAGTTCAACAGAGTTAAACAGAGGCAAACAAAGTTCAACAGAGTTAAACAGTGTTAAAAAGAGGCAAACTGAGGGAAACTGAGTGAAACAGAGTTAAACAGAGGCATACAGAGTTAAATAGATCTAAACAGAGTTGAACAGAGGCAAACAGATTCAAACAGATTTAAACAGAGGCAAATAGAGATAAACAGAGTTAAACAGAGTTAAGCAGAGGCGAGCAGAGTTAAACTGAGTTAAACAGAGGCAACAGGATCCAACAGAGTTCAACAGAGTAAAACAGAGGCATACAGAGTAAAATAGAGTGAAACAGAGTTGAACAGAGGAAAACAGAGTTAAACAGAGTAAAACTGAGGCAAACAGAGTTAAATAGATTTTATCAGAGGCAAACAGAGTTAAATAGAACTAAACAGAGGAAAACAGAGTGAAACAGAGTTAAACAGAGTTAAAAAGAGGCAAACAGAGGGAAACTGAGTGAAAAAGAGTTAAACAGAGGCATACAGATTTAAACAGATTTAAACAGAGTTAAACAGAGTTGAACAGAGGCAAACAGAGTTAAACAGAGTTAAAAAAAGGCAACCAGAGTTCAACAGGGGCAAACAGTGTTAAAAAGAGGCAAACAGAGGGAAACTGAGTGAAACAGAGTTAAACAGAGGCAAACAGAGTTAAATAGATTTTATCAGAGGCAAACAGAGTTAAACAGAACTAAACAGAGGCAAACAGAGTGAAACAGAGTTAAACAGAGTTAAAAAGAGGCAAACAGAGGGAAACTGAGTGAAACAGAGTTAAACAGAGGCATACAGATTTAAACAGATTTAAACAGAGTTAAACAGAGTTGAACAGAGGCAAACAGAGTTAAACAGAGTTAATAAGAGGCAACCAGAGTTCAGCAGAGGCAAACAGTGTTAAAAAGAGGCAAACAGAGGGAAACTGAGTGAAACAGAGATAAACAGAGGCATACAGAGTTCAACAGAGTTAAACAGAGGCATACAGAGTTAAACAGAGTTAAACAGAGGCAAACAGATTTAAACAGAGTTGAACAGAGGCAAACAGAGTGAAACAGAATTAAACAGAAGCATACAGAGTTAAACAGAGTTAAACAGAAGCATACAGAGTTAAACAGAGTTAGACAGAGATAAACAGAGTTGAACAGAGTCAAACAGAGTTAAAAAGATGCAAACAAAGTTAAACAGAGTTAGACAGAGGCAAACAGAGTTAAATAGATTTTATCAGAGGCAAACAGAGTGAAACAGAGTTAAACAGAGTTGAAAAGAGTTAACAGAGTTAAACAGAGTTAAACAGAGTTGCGAAGAGTCAAACAGAGTTAAACACATGCAAACAGAGTTAAAAACAGTTAAACAGAGGCAAACAGGGTTAAAAAGAGTTAAACAGAGGCAAACAGAGTCAAACAGAGGCGAACAGAGTTAAACTGAGTTAAACAGAGGCAAGCAGAGTCCAACAGAGTTATACCGATTCAAACAGAGGCACACAGAGTTAAACAGAGTTAAACAGAGTTAAACAGAGGTATACAGAGTTAAAAAGAGTTAAACAGAGTGAAACAGAGTTTAACAGTGTTTAACAGAGGTGAATCGAGTTAAATAGAGTTAAACAGAGGCAAACAGAGTTAAGCAGAATTAAACATAGGCAAACAGAGTGAAACAGAGTTAAACAGAGGCATACAGAGTTAAACAGAGTTAAACAGAGTGCAACAGAGTTTAACAGTGTTTAACAGAGGTGAATCGAGATAAATAGAGTTAAACAGAGGCAAGCAGAGTTAAGCAGATTTAAACAGAGGCGAACAGAGTTAAACAGATCTAAAGAGAGGCAAGCAGAGTGCAACAGAGTTAAACAGAGTTAATAAAAGGCAAACAGAGGGAAACCGAGTGAAACATAGTTAAACAGAGTTAGACAGAGGCAAACAGAGTTCAACAGAGTTAAACAGAGGCAAACAAAGTTCAACAGAGTTAAACAGAGTTAAAAAGAGGCAAACTGAGGGAAACTGAGTGAAACAGAGTTAAACAGAGGCATACAGAGTTAAATAGATCGAAACTGAGTTGAACAGAGGCAAACGGATTTAAACAGAGTTAAACAGAGGCAAACAGAGATATACAGAGTTAAACAGAGTTAAACAGAGGCGAACAGAGTTAAACTGAGTTAAACAGAGGCAACAGGATCCAACATAGGTAAACAGAGTAAAACAGAGGCATACAGAGTAAAATAGAGTGAAACAGAGTTGAACAGAGGAAAACAGAGTTAAACAGAGTTAAACAGAGGCAAACAGAGTTAAATAGATTTTATCAGAAGCAAACAGAGTTAAACAGAACTAAACAGAGGCAAACAGAGTTAAACAGAGTTAAAAAGAGTTAACAGAGTTAAACAAGTTGAACAGAGGCAAACAGAGTTCAACAGAGGCAAACAGATTTAAAAAGAGGCAAACAGAGGGAAACTGAGTGAAACAGAGTTAAACAGAAAAATACAGAGTTCAGCAGAGTTAAACAGAGGCATACAGAGTTCAACAGAGTTAAACAGAGGCATACAGAGTTAAACAGAGTTAAACAGAGGCATACAGAGTTAAATAGAGTTAAACAGAGGCAAACAGAGTTAAATAGATCTAAACAGAGTTGAACAGAGGCAAACAGATTCAAACAGATTTAAACAGAGGCAAATAGAGATAAACAGAGTTAAACAGAGTTAAGCAGAGGCGAACAGAGTTAAACTGAGTTAAACAGAGGCAATAGGATCCAACAGAGTTCAACAGAGTAAAACAGAGGCATACAGAGTAAAATAGAGTGAAACAGAGTTGAACAGAGGAAAACAGAGTTAAACAGAGTTAAACAGAGTAAAACTGAGGCAAACAGAGTTAAATAGATTTTATCAGAGGCAAACAGAGTTAAATAGAACTAAACAGAGGAAAACAGAGTGAAACAGAGTTAAACAGAGTTAAAAAGAGGCAAACAGAGGGAAACTGAGTGAAAAAGAGTTAAACAGAGGCATACAGATTTAAACAGATTTAAACAGAGTTAAACAGTGTTGAACAGAGGCAAACAGAGTTAAACAGAGTTAAAAAAAGGCAACCAGAGTTCAACAGGGGCAAACAGTGTTAAAAAGAGGCAAACAGAGGGAAACTGAGTGAAACAGAGTTAAACAGAGGCAAACAGAGTTAAATAGATTTTATCAGAGGCAAACAGAGTTAAACAGAACTAAACAGAGGCAAACAGAGTGAAACAGAGTTAAACAGAGTTAAAAAGAGGCAAACAGAGGGAAACTGAGTGAAACAGAGTTAAACAGAGGCATACAGATTTAAACAGATTTAAACAGAGTTAAACAGAGTTGAACAGAGGCAAACAGAGTTAAACAGAGTTAATAAGAGGCAACCAGAGTTCAGCAGAGGCAAACAGTGTTAAAAAGAGGCAAACAGAGGGAAACTGAGTGAAACAGAGATAAACAGAGGCATACAGAGTTCAACAGAGTTAAACAGAGGCATACAGAGTTAAACAGAGTTAAACAGAGGCAAACAGATTTAAACAGAGTTGAACAGAGGCAAACAGAGTGAAACAGAATTAAACAGAAGCATACAGAGTTAAACAGAGTTAAACAGAAGCATACAGAGTTAAACAGAGTTAGACAGAGATAAACAGAGTTGAACAGAGTCAAACAGAGTTAAAAAGATGCAAACAAAGTTAAACAGAGTTAGACAGAGGCAAACAGAGTTAAATAGATTTTATCAGAGGCAAACAGAGTGAAACAGAGTTAAACAGAGTTGAAAAGAGTTAACAGAGTTAAACAGAGTTAAACAGAGTTGCGAAGAGTCAAACAGAGTTAAACACATGCAAACAGAGTTAAAAACAGTTAAACAGAGGCAAACAGGGTTAAAAAGAGTTAAACAGAGGCAAACAGAGTCAAACAGAGGCGAACAGAGTTAAACTGAGTTAAACAGAGGCAAGCAGAGTCCAACAGAGTTATACCGATTCAAACAGAGGCACACAGAGTTAAACAGAGTTAAACAGAGTTAAACAGAGGTATACAGAGTTAAAAAGAGTTAAACAGAGTGAAACAGAGTTTAACAGTGTTTAACAGAGGTGAATCGAGTTAAATAGAGTTAAACAGAGGCAAACAGAGTTAAGCAGAATTAAACATAGGCAAACAGAGTGAAACAGAGTTAAACAGAGGCATACAGAGTTAAACAGAGTTAAACAGAGTGCAACAGAGTTTAACAGTGTTTAACAGAGGTGAATCGAGATAAATAGAGTTAAACAGAGGCAAGCAGAGTTAAGCAGATTTAAACAGAGGCGAACAGAGTTAAACAGATCTAAAGAGAGGCAAGCAGAGTGCAACAGAGTTAAACAGAGTTAATAAAAGGCAAACAGAGGGAAACCGAGTGAAACATAGTTAAACAGAGTTAGACAGAGGCAAACAGAGTTCAACAGAGTTAAACAGAGGCAAACAAAGTTCAACAGAGTTAAACAGAGTTAAAAAGAGGCAAACTGAGGGAAACTGAGTGAAACAGAGTTAAACAGAGGCATACAGAGTTAAATAGATCGAAACTGAGTTGAACAGAGGCAAACGGATTTAAACAGAGTTAAACAGAGGCAAACAGAGATATACAGAGTTAAACAGAGTTAAACAGAGGCGAACAGAGTTAAACTGAGTTAAACAGAGGCAACAGGATCCAACATAGGTAAACAGAGTAAAACAGAGGCATACAGAGTAAAATAGAGTGAAACAGAGTTGAACAGAGGAAAACAGAGTTAAACAGAGTTAAACAGAGGCAAACAGAGTTAAATAGATTTTATCAGAAGCAAACAGAGTTAAACAGAACTAAACAGAGGCAAACAGAGTTAAACAGAGTTAAAAAGAGTTAACAGAGTTAAACAAGTTGAACAGAGGCAAACAGAGTTCAACAGAGGCAAACAGATTTAAAAAGAGGCAAACAGAGGGAAACTGAGTGAAACAGAGTTAAACAGAAAAATACAGAGTTCAGCAGAGTTAAACAGAGGCATACAGAGTTCAACAGAGTTAAACAGAGGCATACAGAGTTAAACAGAGTTAAACAGAGGCATACAGAGTTAAATAGAGTTAAACAGAGGCAAACAGAGTTAAATAGATCTAAACAGAGTTGAACAGAGGCAAACAGATTCAAACAGATTTAAACAGAGGCAAATAGAGATAAACAGAGTTAAACAGAGTTAAGCAGAGGCGAACAGAGTTAAACTGAGTTAAACAGAGGCAATAGGATCCAACAGAGTTCAACAGAGTAAAACAGAGGCATACAGAGTAAAATAGAGTGAAACAGAGTTGAACAGAGGAAAACAGAGTTAAACAGAGTTAAACAGAGTAAAACTGAGGCAAACAGAGTTAAATAGATTTTATCAGAGGCAAACAGAGTTAAATAGAACTAAACAGAGGAAAACAGAGTGAAACAGAGTTAAACAGAGTTAAAAAGAGGCAAACAGAGGGAAACTGAGTGAAAAAGAGTTAAACAGAGGCATACAGATTTAAACAGATTTAAACAGAGTTAAACAGTGTTGAACAGAGGCAAACAGAGTTAAACAGAGTTAAAAAAAGGCAACCAGAGTTCAACAGGGGCAAACAGTGTTAAAAAGAGGCAAACAGAGGGAAACTGAGTGAAACAGAGTTAAACAGAGGCAAACAGAGTTAAATAGATTTTATCAGAGGCAAACAGAGTTAAACAGAACTAAACAGAGGCAAACAGAGTGAAACAGAGTTAAACAGAGTTAAAAAGAGGCAAACAGAGGGAAACTGAGTGAAACAGAGTTAAACAGAGGCATACAGATTTAAACAGATTTAAACAGAGTTAAACAGAGTTGAACAGAGGCAAACAGAGTTAAACAGAGTTAATAAGAGGCAACCAGAGTTCAGCAGAGGCAAACAGTGTTAAAAAGAGGCAAACAGAGGGAAACTGAGTGAAACAGAGATAAACAGAGGCATACAGAGTTCAACAGAGTTAAACAGAGGCATACAGAGTTAAACAGAGTTAAACAGAGGCAAACAGATTTAAACAGAGTTGAACAGAGGCAAACAGAGTGAAACAGAATTAAACAGAAGCATACAGAGTTAAACAGAGTTAAACAGAAGCATACAGAGTTAAACAGAGTTAGACAGAGATAAACAGAGTTGAACAGAGTCAAACAGAGTTAAAAAGATGCAAACAAAGTTAAACAGAGTTAGACAGAGGCAAACAGAGTTAAATAGATTTTATCAGAGGCAAACAGAGTGAAACAGAGTTAAACAGAGTTGCGAAGAGTCAAACAGAGTTAAACACATGCAAACAGAGTTAAAAACAGTTAAACAGAGGCAAACAGGGTTAAAAAGAGTTAAACAGAGGCAAACAGAGTCAAACAGAGGCGAACAGAGTTAAACTGAGTTAAACAGAGGCAAGCAGAGTCCAACAGAGTTATACCGATTCAAACAGAGGCATACAGAGTAAAGTAGAGTGAAACAGAGTTGTACAGAGGCAAACAGAGTGAAACAGAGTTAAACAGAGGCAAACAGAGTTAAACAGAGTGAAAAAAAGTTAAACTGAGTTAAAGAGAGTCGAACAGAGTTAAACAGAGTTAAAGAGAGGCAAACATAGTTCAACAGAGTAAAACAGAGTTGCAAAGAGTCAAACAGAGTTAAACACATGCAAACAGAGTTAAAAACAGTTAAACAGAGGCAAACAGAGTTAAAAAGAGTTAAACAGAGGCAAACAGAGTCAAACAGAGGTGAACAGAGTTAAACTGAGTTAAACAGAGGCAAGCAGAGTCCAACAGAGTTATACCGATTCAAACAGAGGCACACAGACTTAAACAGAGTTAAACAGAGTTAAACAGAGGTATACAGAGTTAAAAAGAGTTAAACAGAGTGAAACAGAGTTTAACAGTGTTTAACAGAGGTGAATCGAGTTAAATAGAGTTAAACAGAGGCAAACAGAGTTAAGCAGAATTAAACATAGGCAAACAGAGTGAAACAGAGTTAAACAGAGGCATACAGAGTTAAACAGAGTTAAACAGAGTGCAACAGAGTTTAACAGTGTTTAACAGAGGTGAATCGAGATAAATATAGTTAAACAGAGGCAAACAGAGTTAAGCAGATTTAAACAGAGGCGAACAGAGTTAAACAGATTTAAAGAGAGGCAAACAGAGTGCAACAGAGTTAAACAGAGTTAATAAAAGGCAAACAGAGGGAAACCGAGTGAAACATAGTTAAACAGAGTTAGACAGAGGCAAACAGAGTTCAACAGAGTTAAACAGAGGCAAACAAAGTTCAACAGAGTTAAACAGAGTTAAAAGAGGCAAACTGAGGGAAACTGAGTGAAACAGAGTTAAACAGAGGCATACAGAGTTAAGTAGATCGAAACTGAGTTGAACAGAGGCAAACGGATTTAAACAGAGTTAAACAGAGGCAAACAGAGATATACAGAGTTAAACAGAGTTAAACAGAGGCGAACAGAGTTAAACTGAGTTAAACAGAGGCAACAGGATCCAACAGAGTTAAACAGAGTAAAACAGAGGCATACAGAGTAAAATAGAGTGAAACAGAGTTGAACAGAGGAAAACAGAGTTAAACAGAGTTAAACAGAGGCAAACAGAGTTAAATAGAATTTATCAGAAGCAAACAGAGTTAAACAGAACTAAACAGAGGCAAACAGAGTTAAACAGAGTTAAAAAGAGTTAACAGAGTTAAACAAGTTGAACAGAGGCAAACAGAGTTCAACAGAGGCAAACAGAGTTAAAAAGAGGCAAACAGAGGGAAACTGAGTGAAACAGAGTTAAACAGAAAAATACAGAGTTCAACAGAGTTAAACAGAGGCATACAGAGTTCAACAGAGTTAAACAGAGGCATACAGAGTTAAACAGAGTTAAACAGAGGCATACAGAGTTAAATAGAGTTAAACAGAGGCAAACAGAGTTAATTAGATCTAAACAGAGTTGAACAGAGGCAAACAGATTCAAACAGATTTAAACAGAGGCAAATAGAGATAAACAGAGTTAAACAGAGTTAAGCAGAGGCGAACAGAGTTAAACTGAGTTAAACAGAGGCAATAGGATCCAACAGAGTTCAACAGAGTAAAACAGAGGCATACAGAGTAAAATAGAGTGAAACAGAGTTGAACAGAGGAAAACAGAGTTAAACAGAGTTAAACAGAGTAAAACTGAGGCAAACAGAGTTAAATAGATTTTATCAGAGGCAAACAGAGTTAAATAGAACTAAACAGAGGAAAACAGAGTGAAACAGAGTTAAACAGAGTTAAAAAGAGGCAAACAGAGGGAAACTGAGTGAAAAAGAGTTAAACAGAGGCATACAGATTTAAACAGATTTAAACAGAGTTAAACAGTGTTGAACAGAGGCAAACAGAGTTAAACAGAGTTAAAAAAAAAGGCAACCAGAGTTCAACAGGGGCAAACAGTGTTAAAAAGAGGCAAACAGAGGGAAACTGAGTGAAACAGAGTTAAACAGAGGCAAACAGAGTTAAATAGATTTTATCAGAGGCAAACAGAGTTAAACAGAACTAAACAGAGGCAAACAGAGTGAAACAGAGTTAAACAGAGTTAAAAAGAGGCAAACAGAGGGAAACTGAGTGAAACAGAGTTAAACAGAGGCATACAGATTTAAACAGATTTAAACAGAGTTAAACAGAGTTGAACAGAGGCAAACAGAGTTAAACAGAGTTAATAAGAGGCAACCAGAGTTCAGCAGAGGCAAACAGTGTTAAAAAGAGGCAAACAGAGGGAAACTGAGTGAAACAGAGATAAACAGAGGCATACAGAGTTCAACAGAGTTAAACAGAGGCATACAGAGTTAAACAGAGTTAAACAGAGGCAAACAGATTTAAACAGAGTTGAACAGAGGCAAACAGAGTGAAACAGAATTAAACAGAAGCATACAGAGTTAAACAGAGTTAAACAGAAGCATACAGAGTTAAACAGAGTTAGACAGAGATAAACAGAGTTGAACAGAGTCAAACAGATTTAAAAAGATGCAAACAAAGTTAAACAGAGTTAGACAGAGGCAAACAGAGTTAAATAGATTTTATCAGAGGCAAACAGAGTGAAACAGAGTTAAACAGAGTTGAAAAGAGTTAACAGAGTTAAACAGAGTTAAACAGAGTTGCGAAGAGTCAAACAGAGTTAAACACATGCAAACAGAGTTACAAACAGTTAAACAGAGGCAAACAGGGTTAAAAAGAGTTAAACAGAGGCAAACAGAGTCAAACAGAGGCGAACAGAGTTAAACTGAGTTAAACAGAGGCAAGCAGAGTCCAACAGAGTTATACCGATTCAAACAGAGGCATACAGAGTAAAGTAGAGTGAAACAGAGTTGTACAGAGGCAAACAGAGTGAAACAGAGTTAAACAGAGGCAAACAGAGTTAAACAGAGTGAAAAAAAGTTACACTGAGTTAAAGAGAGTCGAACAGAGTTAAACAGAGTTAAAGAGAGGCAAACATAGTTCAACAGAGTAAAACAGAGTTGTGAAGAGTCAAACAGAGTTAAACACATGCAAACAGAGTTAAAAACAGTTAAACAGAGGCAAACAGAGTTAAAAAGAGTTAAACAGAGGCAAACAGAGTCAAACAGAGGCGAACAGAGTTAAACTGAGTTAAACAGAGGCAAGCAGAGTCCAACAGAGTTATACCGATTCAAACAGAGGCACACAGAGTTAAACAGAGTTAAACAGAGTTAAACAGAGGTATACAGAGTTAAAAAGAGTTAAACAGAGTGAAACAGAGTTTAACAGTGTTTAACAGAGGTGAATCGAGTTAAATAGAGTTAAACAGAGGCAAACAGAGTTAAGCAGAATTAAACATAGGCAAACAGAGTGAAACAGAGTTAAACAGAGGCATACAGAGTTAAACAGAGTTAAACAGAGTGCAACAGAGTTTAACAGTGTTTAACAGAGGTGAATCGAGATAAATATAGTTAAACAGAGGCAAACAGAGTTAAGCAGATTTAAACAGAGGCGAACAGAGTTAAACAGATTTAAAGAGAGGCAAACAGAGTGCAACAGAGTTAAACAGAGTTAATAAAAGGCAAACAGAGGGAAACCGAGTGAAACATAGTTAAACAGAGTTAGACAGAGGCAAACAGAGTTCAACAGAGTTAAACAGAGGCAAACAAAGTTCAACAGAGTTAAACAGAGTTAAAAAGAGGCAAACTGAGGGAAACTGAGTGAAACAGAGTTAAACAGAGGCATACAGAGTTAAGTAGATCGAAACTGAGTTGAACAGAGGCAAACGGATTTAAACAGAGTTAAACAGAGGCAAACAGAGATATACAGAGTTAAACAGAGTTAAACAGAGGCGAACAGAGTTAAACTGAGTTAAACAGAGGCAACAGGATCCAACAGAGTTAAACAGAGTAAAACAGAGGCATACAGAGTAAAATAGAGTGAAACAGAGTTGAACAGAGGAAAACAGAGTTAAACAGAGTTAAACAGAGGCAAACAGAGCTAAATAGATTTTATCAGAAGCAAACAGAGTTAAACAGAACTAAACAGAGGCAAACAGAGTTAAACAGAGTTAAAAAGAGTTAACAGAGTTAAACAAGTTGAACAGAGGCAAACAGAGTTCAACAGAGGCAAACAGAGTTAAAAAGAGGCAAACAGAGGGAAACTGAGTGAAACAGAGTTAAACAGAAAAATACAGAGTTCAACAGAGTTAAACAGAGGCATACAGAGTTCAACAGAGTTAAACAGAGGCATACAGAGTTAAACAGAGTTAAACAGAGGCATACAGAGTTAAATAGAGTTAAACAGAGGCAAACAGAGTTAATTAGATCTAAACAGATTTGAACAGAGGCAAACAGATTCAAACAGATTTAAACAGAGGCAAATAGAGATAAACAGAGTTAAACAGAGTTAAGCAGAGGCGAACAGAGTTAAACTGAGTTAAACAGAGGCAATAGGATCCAACAGAGTTCAACAGAGTAAAACAGAGGCATACAGAGTAAAATAGAGTGAAACAGAGTTGAACAGAGGAAAACAGAGTTAAACAGAGTTAAACAGAGTAAAACTGAGGCAAACAGAGTTAAATAGATTTTATCAGAGGCAAACAGAGTTAAATAGAACTAAACAGAGGAAAACAGAGTGAAACAGAGTTAAACAGAGTTAAAAAGAGGCAAACAGAGGGAAACTGAGTGAAAAAGAGTTAAACAGAGGCATACAGATTTAAACAGATTTAAACAGAGTTAAACAGTGTTGAACAGAGGCAAACAGAGTTAAACAGAGTTAAAAAAAAGGCAACCAGAGTTCAACAGGGGCAAACAGTGTTAAAAAGAGGCAAACAGAGGGAAACTGAGTGAAACAGAGTTAAACAGAGGCAAACAGAGTTAAATAGATTTTATCAGAGGCAAACAGAGTTAAACAGAACTAAACAGAGGCAAACAGAGTGAAACAGAGTTAAACAGAGTTAAAAAGAGGCAAACAGAGGGAAACTGAGTGAAACAGAGTTAAACAGAGGCATACAGATTTAAACAGATTTAAACAGAGTTAAACAGAGTTGAACAGAGGCAAACAGAGTTAAACAGAGTTAATAAGAGGCAACCAGAGTTCAGCAGAGGCAAACAGTGTTAAAAAGAGGCAAACAGAGGGAAACTGAGTGAAACAGAGATAAACAGAGGCATACAGAGTTCAACAGAGTTAAACAGAGGCATACAGAGTTAAACAGAGTTAAACAGAGGCAAACAGATTTAAACAGAGTTGAACAGAGGCAAACAGAGTGAAACAGAATTAAACAGAAGCATACAGAGTTAAACAGAGTTAAACAGAAGCATACAGAGTTAAACAGAGTTAGACAGAGATAAACAAAGTTGAACAGAGTCAAACAGATTTAAAAAGATGCAAACAAAGTTAAACAGAGTTAGACAGAGGCAAACAGAGTTAAATAGATTTTATCAGAGGCAAACAGAGTGAAACAGAGTTAAACAGAGTTGAAAAGAGTTAACAGAGTTAAACAGAGTTAAACAGAGTTGCGAAGAGTCAAACAGAGTTAAACACATGCAAACAGAGTTAAAAAGAGTTAAACAGAGGCAAACAGGGTTAAAAAGAGTTAAACAGAGGCAAACAGAGTCAAACAGAGGCGAACAGAGTTAAACTGAGTTAAACAGAGGCAAGCAGAGTCCAACAGAGTTATACCGATTCAAACAGAGGCATACAGAGTAAAGTAGAGTGAAACAGAGTTGTACAGAGGCAAACAGAGTGAAACAGAGTTAAACAGAGGCAAACAGAGTTAAACAGAGTGAAAAAAAGTTAAACTGAGTTAAAGAGAGTCGAACAGAGTTAAACAGAGTTAAAGAGAGGCAAACATATTTCAACAGAGTAAAACAGAGTTGCGAAGAGTCAAACAGAGTTAAACACATGCAAACAGAGTTAAAAACAGTTAAACAGAGGCAAACAGAGTTAAAAAGAGTTAAACAGAGGCAAACAGAGTCAAACAGAGGCGAACAGAGTTAAACTGAGTTAAACAGAGGCAAGCAGAGTCCAACAGAGTTATACCGATTCAAACAGAGGCACACAGAGTTAAACAGAGTTAAACAGAGTTAAACAGAGGTATACAGAGTTAAAAAGAGTTAAACAGAGTGAAACAGAGTTTAACAGTGTTTAACAGAGGTGAATCGAGTTAAATAGAGTTAAACAGAGGCAAACAGAGTTAAGCAGAATTAAACATAGGCAAACAGAGTGAAACAGAGTTAAACAGAGGCATACAGAGTTAAACAGAGTTAAACAGAGTGCAACAGAGTTTAACAGTGTTTAACAGAGGTGAATCGAGATAAATAGAGTTAAACAGAGGCAAACAGAGTTAAGCAGATTTAAACAGAGGCGAACAGAGTTAAACAGATTTAAAGAGAGGCAAACAGAGTGCAACAGAGTTAAACAGAGTTAATAAAAGGCAAACAGAGGGAAACCGAGTGAAACATAGTTAAACAGAGTTAGACAGAGGCAAACAGAGTTCAACAGAGTTAAACAGAGGCAAACTGAGGGAAACTGAGTGAAACAGAGTTAAACAGAGGCAAACATAGTTCAACAGAGTAAAACAGAGGCACACAGATTTGAACAGAGTTAAACAGAATTAAACTGAGTTAAAGAGAGTCGAACAGAGTTAAACAGAGGCAAACATAGTTCAACAGAGTTAAACAGAGGCATACAGAGTTAAACAGAGTTAAACAGAGGCAAACAGAGTTAAACAGAGTTAAAGAGAGGCAAACATAGTTCAACAGAGTAAAACAGAGTTGCGAAGAGTCAAACAGAGTTAAACACATGCAAACAGAGTTAAAAACAGTTAAACAGAGGCAAACAGAGTTAAAAAGAGCTAAACAGAGGCAAACAGAGTCAAACAGAGGCGAACAGAGTTAAACTGAGTTAAACAGAGGCAAGCAGAGTCCAACAGAGTTATACCGATTCAAACAGAGGCACACAGAGTTAAACAGAGTTAAACAGAGTTAAACAGAGGTATACAGAGTTAAAAAGAGTTAAACAGAGTGAAACAGAGTTTAACAGTGTTTAACAGAGGTGAATCGAGTTAAATAGAGTTAAACAGAGGCAAACAGAGTTAAGCAGAATTAAACATAGGCAAACAGAGTGAAACAGAGTTAAACAGAGGCATACAGAGTTAAACAGAGTTAAACAGAGTGCAACAGAGTTTAACAGTGTTTAACAGAGGTGAATCGAGATAAATAGAGTTAAACAGAGGCAAGCAGAGTTAAGCAGATTTAAACAGAGGCGAACAGAGTTAAACAGATTTAAAGAGAGGCAAGCAGAGTGCAACAGAGTTAAACAGAGTTAATAAAAGGCAAACAGAGGGAAACCGAGTGAAACATAGTTAAACAGAGTTAGACAGAGGCAAACAGAGTTCAACAGTGTTAAAAAGAGGCAAACAGAGGGAAACTGAGTGAAACAGAGTTAAACAGAGGCAAACAGAGTTAAATAGATTTTATCAGAGGCAAACAGAGTTAAACAGAACTAAACAGAGGCAAACAGAGTGAAACAGAGTTAAACAGAGTTAAAAAGAGGCAAACAGAGGGAAACTGAGTGAAACAGAGTTAAACAGAGGCATACAGATTTAAACAGATTTAAACAGAGTTAAACAGAGTTGAACAGAGGCAAACAGAGTTAAACAGAGTTAATAAGAGGCAACCAGAGTTCAGCAGAGGCAAACAGTGTTAAAAAGAGGCAAACAGAGGGAAACTGAGTGAAACAGAGATAAACAGAGGCATACAGAGTTCAACAGAGTTAAACAGAGGCATACAGAGTTAAACAGAGTTAAACAGAGGCAAACAGATTTAAACAGAGTTGAACAGAGGCAAACAGAGTGAAACAGAATTAAACAGAAGCATACAGAGTTAAACAGAGTTAAACAGAAGCATACAGAGTTAAACAGAGTTAGACAGAGATAAACAGAGTTGAACAGAGTCAAACAGAGTTAAAAAGATGCAAACAAAGTTAAACAGAGTTAGACAGAGGCAAACAGAGTTAAATAGATTTTATCAGAGGCAAACAGAGTGAAACAGAGTTAAACAGAGTTGAAAAGAGTTAACAGAGTTAAACAGAGTTAAACAGAGTTGCGAAGAGTCAAACAGAGTTAAACACATGCAAACAGAGTTAAAAACAGTTAAACAGAGGCAAACAGGGTTAAAAAGAGTTAAACAGAGGCAAACAGAGTCAAACAGAGGCGAACAGAGTTAAACTGAGTTAAACAGAGGCAAGCAGAGTCCAACAGAGTTATACCGATTCAAACAGAGGCATACAGAGTAAAGTAGAGTGAAACAGAGTTGTACAGAGGCAAACAGAGTGAAACAGAGTTAAACAGAGGCAAACAGAGTTAAACAGAGTGAAAAAAAGTTAAACTGAGTTAAAGAGAGTCGAACACAGTTAAACAGAGTTAAAGAGAGGCAAACATAGTTCAACAGAGTAAAACAGAGTTGCGAAGAGTCAAACAGAGTTAAACACATGCAAACAGAGTTAAAAACAGTTAAACAGAGGCAAACAGAGTTAAAAAGAGTTAAACAGAGGCAAACAGAGTCAAACAGAGGCGAACAGAGTTAAACTGAGTTAAACAGAGGCAAGCAGAGTCCAACAGAGTTATACCGATTCAAACAGAGGCACACAGACTTAAACAGAGTTAAACAGAGTTAAACAGAGGTATACAGAGTTAAAAAGAGTTAAACAGAGTGAAACAGAGTTTAACAGTGTTTAACAGAGGGGAATCGAGTTAAATAGAGTTAAACAGAGGCAAACAGAGTTAAGCAGAATTAAACATAGGCAAACAGAGTGAAACAGAGTTAAACAGAGGCATACAGAGTTAAACAGAGTTAAACAGAGTGCAACAGAGTTTAACAGTGTTTAACAGAGGTGAATCGAGATAAATATAGTTAAACAGAGGCAAACAGAGTTAAGCAGATTTAAACAGAGGCGAACAGAGTTAAACAGATTTAAAGAGAGGCAAACAGAGTGCAACAGAGTTAAACAGAGTTAATAAAAGGCAAACAGAGGGAAACCGAGTGAAACATAGTTAAACAGAGTTAGACAGAGGCAAACAGAGTTCAACAGAGTTAAACAGAGGCAAACAAAGTTCAACAGAGTTAAACAGAGTTAAAAAGAGGCAAACTGAGGGAAACTGAGTGAAACAGAGTTAAACAGAGGCATACAGAGTTAAATAGATCGAAACTGAGTTGAACAGAGGCAAACGGATTTAAACAGAGTTAAACAGAGGCAAACAGAGATATACAGAGTTAAACAGAGTTAAACAGAGGCGAACAGAGTTAAACTGAGTTAAACAGAGGCAACAGGATCCAACAGAGTTAAACAGAGTAAAACAGAGGCCTACAGAGTAAAAATAGAGTGAAACAGAGTTGAACAGAGGAAAACAGAGTTAAACTGAGTTAAACAGAGGCAAACAGAGTTTAAATAGATTTTATCAGAAGCAAACAGAGTTAAACAGAACTAAACAGAGGCAAACAGAGTTAAACAGAGTTAAAAAGAGTTAACAGAGTTAAACAAGTTGAACAGAGGCAAACAGAGTTCAACAGAGGCAAACAGAGTTAAAAAGAGGCAAACAGAGGGAACTGAGTGAAACAGAGTTAAACAGAAAAATACAGAGTTCAACAGAGTTAAACAGAGGCATACAGAGTTCAACAGAGTTAAACAGAGGCATACAGAGTTAAACAGAGTTAAACAGAGGCATACAGAGTTAAATAGAGTTAAACAGAGGCAAACAGAGTTAAATAGATCTAAACAGAGTTGAACAGAGGCAAACAGATTCAAACAGATTTAAACAGAGGCAAATAGAGATAAACAGAGTTAAACAGAGTTAAGCAGAGGCGAACAGAGTTAAACTGAGTTAAACAGAGGCATATAGGATCCAACAGAGTTCAACAGAGTAAAACAGAGGCATACAGAGTAAAATAGAGTGAAACAGAGTTGAACAGACGAAAACCAGAGTTAAACAGAGTTAAACAGAGTAAAACTGAGGCAAACAGAGTTAAATAGATTTTATCAGAGGCAAACAGAGTTAAATAGAACTAAACAGAGGAAAACAGAGTGAAACAGAGTTAAACAGAGTTAAAAAGAGGCAAACAGAGGGAAACTGAGTGAAAATGAGTTAAACAGAGGCATACAGATTTAAACAGATTTAAACAGAGTTAAACAGTGTTGAACAGAGGCAAACAGAGTTAAACAGAGTTAAAAAAAGGCAACCAGAGTTCAACAGGGGCAAACAGTGTTAAAAAGAGGCAAACAGAGGGAAACTGAGTGAAACAGAGTTAAACAGAGGCAAACAGAGTTAAATAGATTTTATCAGAGGCAAACAGAGTTAAACAGAACTAAACAGAGGCAAACAGAGTGAAACAGAGTTAAACAGAGTTAAAAAGAGGCAAACAGAGGGAAACTGAGTGAAACAGAGTTAAACAGAGGCATACAGATTTAAACAGATTTAAACAGAGTTAAACAGAGTTGAACAGAGGCAAACAGAGTTAAACAGAGTTAATAAGAGGCAACCAGAGTTCAGCAGAGGCAAACAGTGTTAAAAAGAGGCAAACAGAGGGAAACTGAGTGAAACAGAGATAAACAGAGGCATACAGAGTTCAACAGAGTTAAACAGAGGCATACAGAGTTAAACAGAGTTAAACAGAGGCAAACAGATTTAAACAGAGTTGAACAGAGGCAAACAGAGTGAAACAGAATTAAACAGAAGCATACAGAATTAAACAGAGTTAAACAGAAGCATACAGAGTTAAACAGAGTTAGACAGAGATAAACAGAGTTGAACAGAGTCAAACAGAGTTAAACAGAGTTAAACAGAGGCAAACAGAGATAAACAGAGTTAAACAGAGTTAAACAGAGGCGAACAGAGGTTAAAATGAGTTAAATAGAGGCAACAGGATCCAACAGAGATAAACAGAGTAAAACAGAGGCATACAGAGTAAAATAGAGTGAAACAGAGTTGAACAGAGGAAAACAGAGTTAAACAGAGTTAAACAGAGCAAACTTAGTTAAATAGATTTTATCAGAAGCAAACAGAGTTAAACAGAACTAAACAGAGGCAAACAGAGTGAAAACAGAGTTAAACAGAGTTAAAAACAGTTAACAGAGTTAAACAGAGTTAAACAGATTTGAACAGAGTCAAACAGAGTTAAACACATGCAGAGTTAAAAACAGTTAAACAGAGGCAAAACAGAGTTAAAAAGAGTTAAACAGAGGCAAACAGAGTCAAACAGAGGTGAACAGATTTAAACTGAGTTAAACAGAGGCAAGCAGAGTCCAACAGAGTTACAGAGATTCAAACAGAGGCATCCAGAGTAACATAGAGTGAAAACAGAGTTGAACAGAGGCAAACAGTGTGAAAGAGAGTTAAAACAGAGGCAAAACAGAGTTCAACAGAGTTAATAAGAGGCCAAACAGAGGGAAACTGAATGAAACAGAGTCAAACAGAGGCATACAGAGTTAAACACAGTTGCACAGAGGCAAACAGAGTTAAACTGTGTTAAACAGAGGCAAACAGAGTTCAACAGAGTTAAACAGAGTTAAAAAGAGGCAAACAGAGGGAAACTGAGTGAAACTGAGTTAAACAGAGGACATAAGGAGTTCAACAGAGTTAAACAGAGGGCATACAGAGTTAAACAGATGCATACAGACATAAATAGAGTGAAACAGAGGCAAGCAGATTTAAACAGAGTTGAACAGAGGCAAACAGAGTGAAACAGAGTTAAACAGAGGCATGCAGAGTTAAACAGAGTTAAACAGAGTTGAACAGAGTTAAACAGAGTTAAAAAGATGCAAACAAAGTTAAACCAGAGTTAGGCAGAGGCAAACAGAGTTGAACAGAGTTAAACAGAGGCAAACAAAGTTCAACAGAGTTAAACAGAGTTAAAAAGAGGCAACAGAGTTAAATAGAGTTAAACAGAGGCAAAAAGAGTTCAACAGAGTTAAACAGAGTTAAAAAGAGGCAAACTTAGTTAAATAGATTTTATCAGAAGCAAACAGAGTTAAACAGAACTAAACAGAGGCAAACAGAGTGAAACAGAGTTAAACAGAGTTAAAAACAGTTAACAGAGTTAATCAGAGTTAAACAGATTTGAACAGAGTCAAACAGAGTTAAACACATGCAGAGTTAAAAACAGTTAAACAGAGGCAAACAGAGTTAAAAAGAGTTAAACAGAGGCAAACAGAGTCAAACAGAGGTGAACAGATTTAAACTGAGTTAAACAGAGGCAAGCAGAGTCCAACAGAGTTATAGAGATTCAAACAGAGGCATCCAGAGTAACATAGAGTGAAACAGAGTTGAACAGAGGCAAACAAGTGTGAAAGAGAGTTAAACAGAGGCAAACAGAGTTCAACAGAGTTAATAAGAGGCAAACAGAGGGAAACTGAATGAAACAGAGTCAAACAGAGGCATACAGAGTTAAACAGAGTTGCACAGAGGCAAACAGAGTTAAACTGTGTTAAACAGAGGCAAACAGAGTTCAACAGAGTTAAACAGAGTTAAAAAGAGGCAAACAGAGGGAAACTGAGTGAAACTGAGTTAAACAGAGACATAAGGAGTTCAACAGAGCTAAACACAGGCATACAGAGTTAAACAGAGGCATACAGACATAAATAGAGTGAAACAGAGGCAAGCAGATTTAAACAGAGTTGAACAGAGACAAACAGAGTGAAACAGAGTTAAACAGAGGCATGCAGAGTTAAACAGAGTTAAACAGAGTTGAACAGAGTTAAACAGAGTTAAAAAGATGCAACAAAGTTAAACAGAGTTAAACAGAGGCAAACAAAGTTCAACAGGGTTAAACAGAGTTAAAAAGAGGCAAACAGAGTTTAAATAGAGTTAAACAGAGGCAAAAAGAGTTCAACAGAGTTAAACAGAGTTAAAAAGAGGCAAACAGAGGGGAAACTGAGTGAAACTGAGTTAAACAGAGGCATACAGAGTTAACCAGAGTTAAACAGAGGCATAAAGAGTTCAACAGAGTTAAACAGAGGCATACAGAGTTAAACAGAGGCATACAGAGTTAAATAGAGTGAAACAGAGGCAAACAGATTTAAACAGAGTTGAACAGAGGCAAACAGAGTGAAACAGAGTTAAACAGAGGCATACAGAGTTAAACAGAGTTAAATAGAGTTGAACAGAGTAAAACAGAGTTAAAAAGATGCAAACACAGTTAAACAGAGTTAGACAGAGGCAAACAGAGTTCAACAGAGTTAAACAGAGGCAAAACAAAGTTCAAAAGAGTTAAACAGAGTTAAAAAGAGGCAAACAGACTTAATAGAGTTAAACAGAGGCAGAAAGAGTTCAACAGAGTTAAACAGAGTTAAAAAGAGGCAAACAGAGGGAAACTGAGTGAAACTGAGTTAAACAGAGGCATGCACAGTTAAACAGAGTTGAACAGAGTAAAACAGAGTTAAAAAGATGCAAACACAGTTAAACAGAGTTAGACAGAGGCAAACAGAGTTCAACAGAGTTAAACAGAGGCAAACAAAGTTCAACAGAGTTAAACAGAGTTAAAAAGAGGCAAACTGAGGGAAACTGAGTGAAACAGTGTTAAACAGAGGCATACAGAGTTAAATAGATCTAAACTGAGTTGAACAGAGGCAAACAGATTTAAACAGAGTTAAACAGAGGCTAACAGAGATAAACAGAGTTAAACAGAGTTAAACAGAGCCGAACAGAGTTAAACTGAGTTAAAACAGAGGCAACAGGATCCAACAGAGTTAAACAGAGTAAAACAGAGGCATACAGTGTAAAATAGAGTGAAACAGAGTTGAACAGAGGAAAACAGAGTTAAACAGAGTTAAACAGAGGCAAACAGAGTTAAATAGATTTTATCAGAAGCAAACAGAGTTAAACAGAACTAACAGAGGCAAACAGAGTTAAACTGAGTTAAACAGAGTTAAAAAGAGTTAACAGAGGTTAAACAGAGTTAAACAGAGTTGAACAGAGTCAAACAGATTTAAACACATGCAAACAGAGTTAAAAACAGTTAAACAGAGGCAAACAGAGTTAAAAAAGAGTTAAACAGAGGCAAACAGAGTCAAACAGAGGCGAACAGATTTAAACTGAGTTAAACAGAGGCAGGCAGAGTCCAACAGAGTTATAGAGATTCAAACAGAGGCATCCAGAATAACATAGAGTGAAACAGAGTTGAACAGAGGCAAACAGTGTGAAAGAGAGTTAAACAGTGGCAAACAGAGTTAAACAGAGTGAAACTGAGTTAAACTGAGTGAAAGAGAGTCGAACAGAGTTAAACAGAGTTAAACAGAGGCAAACATAGTTCAACAGAGTAAAACAGAGGCACAGAGAGTTAAACACAGTTAAACAGAGTTAAACTGAGTTAAAAACAGTCGAGTAGAGTTAAACAGAGGCAAACATAGTTCAACAGAGTTAAACAGAGTTAAACAGAGGTGAACAGAGTTAAACTGAGTTAAACAGAGGCAAACAGGATCCAACAGAGTTAAACAGAGTAAAACAGAGGCATACAGAGTAAAATAGAGTGAAACAGAGTTGAACAGAGGAAAACAGAGTGAAACAGAGTTAAACAGAGGCAAACAGAGTTAAACAGAGTTAAAAAGAGTTAACAGAGTTAAACAGAGTTGAACAGAGTCAAACAGATTTAAATACATGCAAACACAGTTAAAAACAGTTAAACAGAGGCAAAAAGAGTTCAACAGAGTTAAACAGAGTTAAAAAGAGGCAAACTTAGTTAAATAGATTTTATCAGAAGCAAACAGAGTTAAACAGAACTAAACAGAGGCAAACAGAGTGAAACAGAGTTAAACAGAGTTAAAAACAGTTAACAGAGTTAATCAGAGTTAAACAGATTTGAACAGAGTCAAACAAACAGAGTTAAACACATGCAGAGTTAAAAACAGTTAAACAGAGGCAAACAGAGTTAAAAAGAGTTAAACAGAGGCAAACAGAGTCAAACAGAGTTGAACAGATTTAAACTGAGTTAAACAGAGGCAAGCAGAGTCCAACAGAGTTATAGAGATTCAAACAGAGGCATCCAGAGTAACATAGAGTGAAACAGAGTTGAACAGAGGCAAACAGTGTGAAAGAGAGTTAAACAGAGGCAAACAGAGTTCAACAGAGTTAATAAGAGGCAAACAGAGGGAAACTGAATGAAACAGAGTCAAACAGAGGCATACAGAGTTAAACAGAGTTGCACAGAGGCAAACAGAGTTAAACTGTGTTAAACAGAGGCAAACAGAGTTCAACAGAGTTAAACAGAGTTAAAAAGAGGCAAACAGAGGGAAACTGAGTGAAACTGAGTTAAACAGAGACATAAGGAGTTCAACAGAGCTAAACACAGGCATACAGAGTTAAACAGAGGCATACAGACATAAATAGAGTGAAACAGAGGCAAGCAGATTTAAACAGAGTTGAACAGAGACAAACAGAGTGAAACAGAGTTAAACAGAGGCATGCAGAGTTAAACAGAGTTAAACAGAGTTGAACAGAGTTAAACAGAGTTAAAAAGATGCAAACAAAGTTAAACAGAGTTAAACAGAGGCAAACAAAGTTCAACAGGGTTAAACAGAGTTAAAAAGAGGCAAACAGAGTTAAATAGAGTTAAACAGAGGCAAAAAGAGTTCAACAGAGTTAAACAGAGTTAAAAAGAGGCAAACAGAGGGAAACTGAGTGAAACTGAGTTAAACAGAGGCATACAGAGATAACCAGAGTTAAACAGAGGCATAAAGAGTTCAACAGAGTTAAACAGAGGCATACAGAGTTAAACAGAGGCATACAGAGTTAAACAGAGTTAAACAGAGGCAAACAGAGATAAACAGAGTTAAACAGAGTTAAACAGAGGCGAACAGAGTTAAAATGAGTTAAATAGAGGCAACAGGATCCAACAGAGATAAACAGAGTAAAACAGAGGCATACAGAGTAAAATAGAGTGAAACAGAGTTGAACAGAGGAAAACAGAGTTAAACAGAGTTAAACAGAGGCAAACTTAGTTAAATAGATTTTATCAGAAGCAAACAGAGTTAAACAGAACTAAACAGAGGCAAACAGAGTGAAACAGAGTTAAACAGAGTTAAAAACAGTTAACAGAGTTAAACAGAGTTAAACAGATTTGAACAGAGTCAAACAGAGTTAAACACATGCAGAGTTAAAAACAGTTAAACAGAGGCAAACAGAGTTAAAAAGAGTTAAACAGAGGCAAACAGAGTCAAACAGAGGCGAACAGATTTAAACTGAGTTAAACAGAGGCAGGCAGAGTCCAACAGAGTTATAGAGATTCAAACAGAGGCATCCAGAATAACATAGAGTGAAACAGAGTTGAACAGAGGCAAACAGTGTGAAAGAGAGTTAAACAGTGGCAAACAGAGTTAAACAGAGTGAAACTGAGTTAAACTGAGTGAAAGAGAGTCGAACAGAGTTAAACAGAGTTAAACAGAGGCAAACATAGTTCAACAGAGTAAAACAGAGGCACAGAGAGTTAAACACAGTTAAACAGAGTTAAACTGAGTTAAAAACAGTCGAGTAGAGTTAAACAGAGGCAAACATAGTTCAACAGAGTTAAACAGAGTTAAACAGAGGTGAACAGAGTTAAACTGAGTTAAACAGAGGCAACAGGATCCAACAGAGTTAAACAGAGTAAAACAGAGGCATACAGAGTAAAATAGAGTGAAACAGAGTTGAACAGAGGAAAACAGAGTGAAACAGAGTTAAACAGAGGCAAACAGAGTTAAACAGAGTTAAAAAGAGTTAACAGAGTTAAACAGAGTTGAACAGAGTCAAACAGATTTAAATACATGCAAACACAGTTAAAAACAGTTAAACAGAGGCAAAAAGAGTTCAACAGAGTTAAACAGAGTTAAAAAGAGGCAAACTTAGTTAAATAGATTTTATCAGAAGCAAACAGAGTTAAACAGAACTAAACAGAGGCAAACAGAGTGAAACAGAGTTAAACAGAGTTAAAAACAGTTAACAGAGTTAATCAGAGTTAAACAGATTTGAACAGAGTCAAACAGAGTTAAACACATGCAGAGTTAAAAACAGTTAAACAGAGGCAAACAGAGTTAAAAAGAGTTAAACAGAGGCAAACAGAGTCAAACAGAGTTGAACAGATTTAAACTGAGTTAAACAGAGGCAAGCAGAGTCCAACAGAGTTATAGAGATTCAAACAGAGGCATCCAGAGTAACATAGAGTGAAACAGAGTTGAACAGAGGCAAACAGTGTGAAAGAGAGTTAAACAGAGGCAAACAGAGTTCAACAGAGTTAATAAGAGGCAAACAGAGGGAAACTGAATGAAACAGAGTCAAACAGAGGCATACAGAGTTAAACAGAGTTGCACAGAGGCAAACAGAGTTAAACTGTGTTAAACAGAGGCAAACAGAGTTCAACAGAGTTAAACAGAGTTAAAAAGAGGCAAACAGAGGGAAACTGAGTGAAACTGAGTTAAACAGAGACATAAGGAGTTCAACAGAGCTAAACACAGGCATACAGAGTTAAACAGAGGCATACAGACATAAATAGAGTGAAACAGAGGCAAGCAGATTTAAACAGAGTTGAACAGAGACAAACAGAGTGAAACAGAGTTAAACAGAGGCATGCAGAGTTAAACAGAGTTAAACAGAGTTGAACAGAGTTAAACAGAGTTAAAAAGATGCAAACAAAGTTAAACAGAGTTAAACAGAGGCAAACAAAGTTCAACAGGGTTAAACAGAGTTAAAAAGAGGCAAACAGAGTTAAATAGAGTTAAACAGAGGCAAAAAGAGTTCAACAGAGTTAAACAGAGTTAAAAAGAGGCAAACAGAGGGAAACTGAGTGAAACTGAGTTAAACAGAGGCATACAGAGATAACCAGAGTTAAACAGAGGCATAAAGAGTTCAACAGAGTTAAACAGAGGCATACAGAGTTAAACAGAGGCATACAGAGTTAAACAGAGTTAAACAGAGGCAAACAGAGATAAACAGAGTTAAACAGAGTTAAACAGAGGCGAACAGAGTTAAAATGAGTTAAATAGAGGCAACAGGATCCAACAGAGATAAACAGAGTAAAACAGAGGCATACAGAGTAAAATAGAGTGAAACAGAGTTGAACAGAGGAAAACAGAGTTAAACAGAGTTAAACAGAGGCAAACTTAGTTAAATAGATTTTATCAGAAGCAAACAGAGTTAAACAGAACTAAACAGAGGCAAACAGAGTGAAACAGAGTTAAACAGAGTTAAAAACAGTTAACAGAGTTTAAACAGAGTTAAACAGATTTGAACAGAGTCAAACAGAGTTAAACACATGCAGAGTTAAAAACAGTTAAACAGAGGCAAACAGAGTTAAAAAGAGTTAAACAGAGGCAAACAGAGTCAAACAGAGGTGAACAGATTTAAACTGAGTTAAACAGAGGCAAGCAGAGTCCAACAGAGTTACAGAGATTCAAACAGAGGCATCCAGAGTAACATAGAGTGAAACAGAGTTGAACAGAGGCAAACAGTGTGAAAGAGAGTTAAACAGAGGCAAACAGAGTTCAACAGAGTTAATAAGAGGCAAACAGAGGGAAACTGAATGAAACAGAGTCAAACAGAGGCATACAGAGTTAAACACAGTTGCACAGAGGCAAACAGAGTTAAACTGTGTTAAACAGAGGCAAACAGAGTTCAACAGAGTTAAACAGAGTTAAAAAGAGGCAAACAGAGGGAAACTGAGTGAAACTGAGTTAAACAGAGACATAAGGAGTTCAACAGAGTTAAACAGAGGCATACAGAGTTAAACAGATGCATACAGACATAAATAGAGTGAAACAGAGGCAAGCAGATTTAAACAGAGTTGAACAGAGGCAAACAGAGTGAAACAGAGTTAAACAGAGGCATGCAGAGTTAAACAGAGTTAAACAGAGTTGAACAGAGTTAAACAGAGTTAAAAAGATGCAAACAAAGTTAAACAGAGTTAGGCAGAGGCAAACAGAGTTGAACAGAGTTAAACAGAGGCAAACAAAGTTCAACAGAGTTAAACAGAGTTAAAAAGAGGCAAACAGAGTTAAATAGAGTTAAACAGAGGCAAAAAGAGTTCAACAGAGTTAAACAGAGTTAAAAAGAGGCAAACTTAGTTAAATAGATTTTATCAGAAGCAAACAGAGTTAAACAGAACTAAACAGAGGCAAACAGAGTGAAACAGAGTTAAACAGAGTTAAAAACAGTTAACAGAGTTAATCAGAGTTAAACAGATTTGAACAGAGTCAAACAGAGTTAAACACATGCAGAGTTAAAAACAGTTAAACAGAGGCAAACAGAGTTAAAAAGAGTTAAACAGAGGCAAACAGAGTCAAACAGAGGTGAACAGATTTAAACTGAGTTAAACAGAGGCAAGCAGAGTCCAACAGAGTTATAGAGATTCAAACAGAGGCATCCAGAGTAACATAGAGTGAAACAGAGTTGAACAGAGGCAAACAGTGTGAAAGAGAGTTAAACAGAGGCAAACAGAGTTCAACAGAGTTAATAAGAGGCAAACAGAGGGAAACTGAATGAAACCAGAGTCAAACAGAGGCATACAGAGTTAAACAGAGTTGCACAGAGGCAAACAGAGTTAAACTGTGTTAAACAGAGGCAAACAGAGTTCAACAGAGTTAAACAGAGTTAAAAAGAGGCAAACAGAGGGAAACTGAGTGAAACTGAGTTAAACAGAGACATAAGGAGTTCAACAGAGCTAAACAGAGGCATACAGAGTTAAACAGAGGCATACAGACATAAATAGAGTGAAACAGAGGCAAGCAGATTTAACAGAGTTGAACAGAGACAAACAGAGTGAAACAGAGTTAAACAGAGGCATGCAGAGTTAAACAGAGGTTAAACAGAGTTGAACAGAGTTAAACAGAGTTACAAAGATGCAAACAAAGTTAAACAGAGTTAAACAGAGGCAAACAAAGTTCAACAGGGTTAAACAGAGTTAAAAAGAGGCAAACAGAGTTAAATAGAGTTAAACAGAGGCAAAAAGAGTTCAACAGAGTTAAACAGAGTTAAAAAGAGGCAAACAGAGGGAAACTGAGTGAAACTGAGTTAAACAGAGGCATACAGAGTTAACCAGAGTTAAACAGAGGCATAAAGAGTTCAACAGAGTTAAACAGAGGCATACAGAGTTAAACAGAGGCATACAGAGTTAAATAGAGTGAAACAGAGGGCAAACAGATTTAAACAGAGTTGAACAGAGGCAAACAGAGTGAAACAGAGTTAAACAGAGGCATACAGAGTTAAACAGAGTTAAATAGAGTTGAACAGAGTAAAACAGAGTTAAAAAGATGCAAACACAGTTAAACAGAGTTAGACAGAGGCAAACAGAGTTCAACAGAGTTAAACAGAGGCAAACAAAGTTCAAAAGAGTTAAACAGAGTTAAAAAGAGGCAAACAGACTTAAATAGAGTTAAACAGAGGCAGAAAGAGTTCAACAGAGTTAAACAGAGTTAAAAAGAGGCAAACAGAGGGAAACTGAGTGAAACTGAGTTAAACAGAGGCATGCACAGTTAAACAGAGTTGAACAGAGTAAAAACAGAGTTAAAAAGATGCAAACACAGTTAAACAGAGTTAGACAGAGGCAAACAGAGTTCAACAGAGTTAAACAGAGGCAAACAAAGTTCAACAGAGTTAAACAGAGTTAAAAAGAGGCAAACTGAGGGAAACTGAGTGAAACAGTGTTAAACAGAGGCATACAGAGTTAAATAGATCTAAACTGAGTTGAACAGAGGCAAACAGATTTAAACAGAGTTAAACAGAGGCTAACAGAGATAAACAGAGTTAAACAGAGTTAAACAGAGCCGAACAGAGTTAAACTGAGTTAAACAGAGGCAACAGGATCCAACAGAGTTAAACAGAGTAAAACAGAGGCATACAGTGTAAAATAGAGTGAAACAGAGTTGAACAGAGGAAAACAGAGTTAAACAGAGTTAAACAGAGGCAAACAGAGTTAAATAGATTTTATCAGAAGCAAACAGGGTTAAACAGAACTAAACAGAGGCAAACAGAGTTAAACTGAGTTAAACAGAGTTAAAAAGAGTTAACAGAGTTAAACAGAGTTAAACAGAGTTGAACAGAGTCAAACAGATTTAAACACATGCAAACAGAGTTAAAAACAGTTAAACAGAGGCAAACAGAGTCAAACAGAGGCGAACAGATTTAAACTGAGTTAAACAGAGGCAGGCAGAGTCCAACAGAGTTATAGAGATTCAAACAGAGGCATCCAGAATAACATAGAGTGAAACAGAGTTGAACAGAGGCAAACAGTGTGAAAGAGAGTTAAACAGTGGCAAACAGAGTTAAACAGAGTGAAACTGAGTTAAACTGAGTGAAAGAGAGTCGAACAGAGTTAAACAGAGTTAAACAGAGGCAAACATAGTTCAACAGAGTAAAACAGAGGCACAGAGAGTTAAACACAGTTAAACAGAGTTAAACTGAGTTAAAAACAGTCGAGCAGAGTTTAAACAGAGGCAAACATAGTTCAACAGAGTTAAACAGAGTTAAACAGAGGTGAACAGAGTTAAACTGAGTTAAACAGAGGCAACAGGATCCAACAGAGTTAAACAGAGTAAAACAGAGGCATACAGAGTAAAATAGAGTGAAACAGAGTTGAACAGAGGAAAACAGAGTGAAACAGAGTTAAACAGAGGCAAACAGAGTTAAATAGATTTTATCAGAAGCAAACAGAGTTAAACAGAACTAAACAGAGGCAAACAGAGTTAAACAGAGTTAAAAAGAGTTAACAGAGTTAAACAGAGTTGAACAGAGTCAAACAGATTTAAATACATGCAAACACAGTTAAAAACAGTTAAACAGAGGCAAAAAGAGTTCAACAGAGTTAAACAGAGTTAAAAAGAGGCAAACTTAGTTAAATAGATTTTATCAGAAGCAAACAGAGTTAAACAGAACTAAACAGAGGCAAACAGAGTGAAACAGAGTTAAACAGAGTTAAAAACAGTTAACAGAGTTAATCAGAGTTAAACAGATTTGAACAGAGTCAAACAGAGTTAAACACATGCAGAGTTAAAAACAGTTAAACAGAGGCAAACAGAGTTAAAAAGAGTTAAACAGAGGCAAACAGAGTCAAACAGAGGTGAACAGATTTAAACTGAGTTAAACAGAGGCAAGCAGAGTCCAACAGAGTTATAGAGATTCAAACAGAGGCATCCAGAGTAACATAGAGTGAAACAGAGTTGAACAGAGGCAAACAGTGTGAAAGAGAGTTAAACAGAGGCAAACAGAGTTCAACAGAGTTAATAAGAGGCAAACAGAGGGAAACTGAATGAAACAGAGTCAAACAGAGGCATACAGAGTTAAACAGAGTTGCACAGAGGCAAACAGAGTTAAACTGTGTTAAACAGAGGCAAACAGAGTTCAACAGAGTTAAACAGAGTTAAAAAGAGGCAAACAGAGGGAAACTGAGTGAAACTGAGTTAAACAGAGACATAAGGAGTTCAACAGAGCTAAACAGAGGCATACAGAGTTAAACAGAGGCATACAGACATAAATAGAGTGAAACAGAGGCAAGCAGATTTAAACAGAGTTGAACAGAGACAAACAGAGTGAAACAGAGTTAAACAGAGGCATGCAGAGTTAAACAGAGTTAAACAGAGTTGAACAGAGTTAAACAGAGTTAAAAAGATGCAAACAAAGTTAAACAGAGTTAAACAGAGGCAAACAAAGTTCAACAGGGTTAAACAGAGTTAAAAAGAGGCAAACAGAGTTAAATAGAGTTAAACAGAGGCAAAAAGAGTTCAACAGAGTTAAACAGAGTTAAAAAGAGGCAAACAGAGGGAAACTGAGTGAAACTGAGTTAAACAGAGGCATACAGAGTTAACCAGAGTTAAACAGAGGCATAAAGAGTTCAACAGAGTTAAACAGAGGCATACAGAGTTAAACAGAGGCATACAGAGTTAAATAGAGTGAAACAGAGGCAAACAGATTTAAACAGAGTTGAACAGAGGCAAACAGAGTGAAACAGAGTTAAACAGAGGCATACAGAGTTAAACAGAGTTAAATAGAGTTGAACAGAGTAAAACAGAGTTAAAAAGATGCAAACACAGTTAAACAGAGTTAGACAGAGGCAAACAGAGTTCAACAGAGTTAAACAGAGGCAAACAAAGTTCAAAAGAGTTAAACAGAGTTAAAAAGAGGCAAACAGACTTAAATAGAGTTAAACAGAGGCAGAAAGAGTTCAACAGAGTTAAACAGAGTTAAAAAGAGGCAAACAGAGGGAAACTGAGTGAAACTGAGTTAAACAGAGGCATGCACAGTTAAACAGAGTTGAACAGAGTAAAACAGAGTTAAAAAGATGCAAACACAGTTAAACAGAGTTAGACAGAGGCAAACAGAGTTCAACAGAGTTAAACAGAGGCAAACAAAGTTCAACAGAGTTAAACAGAGTTAAAAAGAGGCAAACTGAGGGAAACTGAGTGAAACAGTGTTAAACAGAGGCATACAGAGTTAAATAGATCTAAACTGAGTTGAACAGAGGCAAACAGATTTAAACAGAGTTAAACAGAGGCTAACAGAGATAAACAGAGTTAAACAGAGTTAAACAGAGCCGAACAGAGTTAAACTGAGTTAAACAGAGGCAACAGGATCCAACAGAGTTAAACAGAGTAAAACAGAGGCATACAGTGTAAAATAGAGTGAAACAGAGTTGAACAGAGGAAAACAGAGTTAAACAGAGTTAAACAGAGGCAAACAGAGTTAAATAGATTTTATCAGAAGCAAACAGAGTTAAACAGAACTAAACAGAGGCAAACAGAGTTAAACTGAGTTAAACAGAGTTAAAAAGAGTTAACAGAGTTAAACAGAGTTAAACAGAGTTGAACAGAGTCAAACAGATTTAAACACATGCAAACAGAGTTAAAAACAGTTAAACAGAGGCAAACAGAGTTAAAAAGAGTTAAACAGAGGCAAACAGAGTCAAACAGAGGCGAACAGATTTAAACTGAGTTAAACAGAGGCAGGCAGAGTCCAACAGAGTTATAGAGATTCAAACAGAGGCATCCAGAATAACATAGAGTGAAACAGAGTTGAACAGAGGCAAACAGTGTGAAAGAGAGTTAAACAGTGGCAAACAGAGTTAAACAGAGTGAAACTGAGTTAAACTGAGTGAAAGAGAGTCGAACAGAGTTAAACAGAGTTAAACAGAGGCAAACATAGTTCAACAGAGTAAAACAGAGGCACAGAGAGTTAAACACAGTTAAACAGAGTTAAACTGAGTTAAAAACAGTCGAGCAGAGTTAAACAGAGGCAAACATAGTTCAACAGTTAAACAGAGTTAAACAGAGGTGAACAGAGTTAAACTGAGTTAAACAGAGGCAACAGGATCCAACAGAGTTAAACAGAGTAAAACAGAGGCATACAGAGTAAAATAGAGTGAAACAGAGTTGAACAGAGGAAAACAGAGTGAAACAGAGTTAAACAGAGGCAAACAGAGTTAAATAGATTTTATCAGAAGCAAACAGAGTTAAACAGAACTAAACAGAGGCAAACAGAGTTAAACAGAGTTAAAAAGAGTTAACAGAGTTAAACAGAGTTGAATAGAGTCAAACAGATTTAAATACATGCAAACACAGTTAAAAACAGTTAAACAGAGGCAAACAGAGTCAAACAGAGGCGAACAGATTTAAACTGAGTTAAACAGAGGCAAACAGAGTTAAGCAGAGTGAAATTGAGTTAAACTGAGTTAAAGAGAGTCGAACAGAGTTAAACAGAGGCAAACATAGTTCAATAGAGTAAAACAGAGGCACACAGAGTTAAGCACAGTTAAACAGAGTTAAACTGAGTTCAAAACAGTCGAACAGAGTAAAACAGAGCCAAACATAGTTCAACAGAGTTAAACAGAGGCATACAGAGTTAAACAGAGTTAAACAGAGGCATACAGAGTTAAAAAGAGTTAAACAGAGTGAAACAGAGTTAAACAGTGTTTTACAGAGGTGAATCGAGTTAAACAGAGTTAAACAGAGGCAAACAGAGTTAAGCAGAATTAAACATAGGCAAACAGAGTGAAACAGAGTAAAACAGCGGCATACAGAGTTAAACAGAGTTTAACAGAGTAAAACAGAGTTAAACAGTGTTTAGCAGAGGTGAATCGAGATAAATTGAGTTAAACAGAGGCAAACAGAGTTAAGCAGATTTAAACAGAGGCGAACAGAGTCCAACAGAGTTAAACAGAGGAAAACAGAGTTCAACAGAGTTAAACAGAGTTAATTAAAGGGAAACAGTGGGAAACCGAGTGAAACATAGTTAAACAGAGGTAAACAGAGGCAAACAGTGTTAAACAGATTTAAACTGAGTTAAACAGAGGCAAACGGAGTGAAACAGTGTTAAACAGAGGCATACAGAGTTAAACAGTGTTAAACTGAGTTAAAGAGAGTCGAACAGAGTTAAACAGAGTTAAACAGAGGCAAACATAGTTCAACAGAGTAAAACAGAGGCACACAGATTTAAACAGAGTTAAACAGAATTAAACTGAGTTAAAGAGAGTCGAACAGAGTTAAACAGAGGCAAACATAGTTCAACAGAGTTAAACAGAGGCATACAGAGTTAAACAGAGTTAAACAGAGGCAAACAGAGTTAAACAGAGTTAAATAGAGGCACACAGAGTCAGACAGAGTTAAACAGAGGCAAACAAAGTTCAACAGAGTTAAACAGAGTCATACAGAGTTAACCAGAGTTAAACAGAGGCATACAGAGTTAAATAGAGTTAAACAGAGGCAAACAGATTTAAACAGAGTTGAACAGAGGCAAACAGAGTGAAACAGAGTTAAACAGAGGCATACAGAGTTAAAAAGATGCAAACAAAGTTAAACAGAGTTAGACAGAGGCAAACAGATTTCAACAGAGTTAAACAGAGGCAAACAAAGTTCAACAGAGTTAAACAGAGTTAAAAAGAGGCAAACTGAGGGAAACTGAGTGAAACAGAGTTAAACAGAGGCATACAGAGTTAAATAGATCTAACTGAGTTGAACAGAGGCAAACGGATTTAAACAGAGTTAAACAGAGGCAAACAGAGATAAACAGAGTTAAACAGAGTTAAACAGAGGCGAACAGAGTTAAAATGAGTTAAACAGAGGCAACAGGATCCAACAGAGATAAACAGAGTAAAACAGAGGCATACAGAGTAAAATAGAGTGAAACAGAGTTGAACAGAGGAAAACAGAGTTAAACAGAGTTAAAAAGAGGCAAACTTAGTTAAATAGATTTTATCAGAAGCAAACAGAGTTAAACAGAACTAAACAGAGGCAAACAGAGTGAAACAGAGTTAAACAGAGTTAAAAACAGTTAACAGAGTTAAACAGAGTTAAACAGATTTGAACAGAGTCAAACAGAGTTAAACACATGCAGAGTTAAAAACATTTAAACAGAGGCAAACAGAGTTAAAAAGAGTTAAACAGAGGCAAACAGAGTCAAACAGAGGTGAACAGATTTAAACTGAGTTAAACAGAGGCAAGCAGAGTCCAACAGAGTTATAGAGATTCAAACAGAGGCATCCAGAGTAACATAGAGTGAAACAGAGTTGAACAGAGGCAAACAGTGTGAAAGAGAGTTAAACAGAGGCAAACAGAGTTAAACAGAGTGAAACAGAGTCCTACTGAGTTAAACAGAGTTAAACAGAGGCAAACAGAGTTCAACAGAGTTAATAAGAGGCAAACAGAGGGAAACTGAATGAAACAGAGTCAAACAGAGGCATACAGAGTTAAACAGAGTTGCACAGAGGCAAACAGAGTTAAACTGTGTTAAACAGAGGCAAACAGAGTTCAACAGAGTTAAACAGAGTTAAAAAGAGGCAAACAGAGGGAAACTGAGTGAAACTGAGTTAAACAGAGACATAAGGAGTTCAACAGAGTTAAACAGAGGCATACAGAGTTAAACAGAGCATACAGAGTTAAATAGAGTGAAACAGAGGCAAGCAGATTTAAACAGAGTTGAACAGAGGCAAACAGAGTGAAACAGAGTTAAACAGAGGCATGCAGAGTTAAACAGAGTTAAACAGAGTTGAACAGAGTTAAACAGAGTTAAAAAGATGCAAACAAAGTTAAACAGAGTTAGACAGAGGCAAACAGAGTTGAACAGAGTTAAACAGAGGCAAACAAAGTTCAACAGAGTTAAACAGAGTTAAAATGAGGCAAACAGAGTTAAATAGAGTTAAACAGAGGCAAAAAGAGTTCAACAGAGTTAAACAGAGTTAAAAAGAGGCAAACAGAGGGAAACTGAGTGAAACTGAGTTAAACAGAGGCATACAGAGTTAACCAGAGTTAAACAGAGGCATACAGAGTTAAATAGAGTTAAACAGAGGCAAACAGATTTAAACAGAGTTGAACAGAGGCAAACAGAGTGAAACAGAGTTAAACAGAGGCATACAGAGTTAAAAAGATGCAAACAAAGTTAAACAGAGTTAGACAGAGGCAAACAGATTTCAACAGAGTTAAACAGAGGCAAACAAAGTTCAACAGAGTTAAACAGAGTTAAAAAGAGGCAAACTGAGGGAAACTGAGTGAAACAGAGTTAAACAGAGGCATACAGAGTTAAATAGATCTAACTGAGTTGAACAGAGGCAAACGGATTTAAACAGAGTTAAACAGAGGCAAACAGAGATAAACAGAGTTAAACAGAGTTAAACAGAGGCGAACAGAGTTAAAATGAGTTAAACAGAGGCAACAGGATCCAACAGAGATAAACAGAGTAAAACAGAGGCATACAGAGTAAAATAGATTGAAACAGAGTTGAACAGAGGAAAACAGAGTTAAACAGAGTTAAACAGAGGCAAACTTAGTTAAATAGATTTTATCAGAAGCAAACAGAGTTAAACAGAACTAAACAGAGGCAAACAGAGTGAAACAGAGTTAAACAGAGTTAAAAAGAGTTAACAGAGTTAAACAGAGTTAAACAGAGTTGAACAGAGTCAAACAGAGTTAAACACATGCAGAGTTAAAAACAGTTAAACAGAGGCAAACAGAGTTAAAAAGAGTTAAACAGAGGCAAACAGAGTCAAACAGAGGTGAACAGATTTAAACTGAGTTAAACAGAGGCAAGCAGAGTCCAACAGAGTTATAGAGATTCAAACAGAGGCATCCAGAGTAACATAGAGTGAAACAGAGTTAAACAGAGGCAAACATAGTTCAACAGAGTAAAACAGAGGCACAGAGAGTAAAGACAGTTAAACAGAGTTAAACTGAGTTAAAAACAGTCGAGCAGAGTTAAACAGAGGCAAACATAGTTCAACAGAGTTAAACAGAGTTACACAGAGGCACACAGAGTCAAACAGAGTTAAACACAGTGTAACAGAGTTAAACAGTGTTAAACAGAGGCGAACAGAGTTAAATAGAGTTAAACAGAGGCAAACAGAGTTAAACAGAGGCAAACAGAGTGAAACAGAGTTAAACAGAGGCCTACAGAGTTAAACAGAGTTAAACAGAGGCAAAGAGAGGGAAACTGAATGAAACAGAGTTAAACAGAGGCATACAGAGTTAAACAGAGTTGAACAGAGGCAAACAGAAATAAACTGAGTTATACAGAGGCAAACAGAGTTCAACAGAGTTAAACAGAGTTAGAAAGAGGCAAACAAAGGGAAACTGAGTGAAACTGAGTTAAACAGAGGCAAAAAGAGTTCAACAGAGTTAGACAGAGGCATACAGAGTTAAACAGAGGCATACAGAGTTAAATAGAGTGAAACAGAGGCAAACAGATTTAAACAGAGTTGAACAGAGGCAAACAGAGTGAAACAGAGTTAAACAGAGGCATACAGATTTAAACAGAGTTAAACAGAGCTGAACAGAGTAAAACAGAGTTAAAAAGATGCAAACAAAGTTAAACAGAGTTAGACAGAGGCAAACAGAGTTCAACAGAGTTAAACAGAGGCAAGCAAAGTTCAACAGAGTTAAACAGAGTTAAAAAGAGGCAAACAGAGTTAAATAGAGTTAAAAAGAGGCATACAGATTTAAACAGAGTTAAACAGAGTTGAACAGAGTCAAACAGAGTTAAAAAGATGCAAACAAAGTTAAACAGATTTAGACAGCGGCAAACAGAGTTCAACAGATTTAAACAGAGGCAAACAAACTTCAACAGAGTTAAACAGAGTTAAAAAGAGGCAAACTGAGGGAAACTGAGTGAAACAGAGTTAAACAGAGGCATACAGAGTGAAATAGATCTAAACTGAGTTGAACAGAGGCAAACAGATTTAAACAGAGTTAAACAGAGGCAAACAGAGATAAACAGAGTTAAACAGAGTTAAACAGATGCAACAGGATCCAACAGAGTTAAACAGAGTAAAACAGAGGCATACAGAGTAAAATAGAGTGAAACAGAGTTGAACAGAGGAAAACAGAGTGAAACAGAGTTAAACAGCGGCAAACAGAGTTAAATAGATTTTATCAGAAGCAAACAGAGTTAAACAGAACTAAACAGAGGCAAACAGAGTTAAACAGAGTTAAAAAGAGTTAACAGAGTTAAACAGAGTTGAACAGAGTCAAACAGAGTTAAATACATGCAAACACAGTTAAAAACAGTTAAACAGAGGCAAACAGAGTTAAAAAGAGTTAAACAGAGGCAAACAGAGTCAAACAGAGGTGAACAGATTTAAACTGATTTACACAGAGGCAAACAGAGTTAAGCAGAGTGAAACTGAGTTAAACTGAGTTAAAGAGAGTCGAACAGAGTTAAACAGAGTTAAACAGAGGCAAACATAGTTCAACAGAGTAAAACAGAGGCACACAGAGTTAAACACAGTTAAACAGAGTTAAACTGAGTTCAAAACAGTCGAACAGATTTAAACAGAGCCAAACATAGTTCAACAGAGTTAAACAGAGGCATACAGAGTTAAACAGAGTTAAACAGAGGCATACAGAGTTAAAAAGATTTAAACAGAGTGAAACAGAGTTAAACAGTGTTTAACAGAGGTGAATCGAGTTAAATAGAGTTAAACAGAGGCAAACAGAGTTAAGCAGTATTAAACATAGGCAAACAGAGTTAAACAGAGGCAAACAGATTGAAACAGAGTTAAACAGAGGCCTACAGAGTTAAACAGAGTTAAACAGAGGCAGGAGAGGGAAACTGAATGAAACAGAGTTAAACAGAGGCATACAGAGTTAAACAGAGTTGAACAGAGGCAAACAGAAATAAACTGAGTTATACAGAGGCAAACAGAGTTCAACAGAGTTAAACAGAGTTAAAAAGAGGCAAACAAAGGGAAACTGAGTGAAACTGAGTTAAACAGAGGCATAAAGAGTTCAACAGAGTTAGACAGAGGCATACAGAGTTAAACAGAGGCATACAGAGTTAAATAGAGTGAAACAGAGGCAAACAGATTTAAACAGAGGTGAACAGAGGCAAACAGAGTGAAACAGAGTTAAACAGAGGCATACAGATTTAAACAGAGTTAAACAGAGCTGAACAGAGTAAAACAGAGTTAAAAAGATGCAAACAAAGTTACACAGAGTTAGACAGAGGCAAACAGAGTTCAACAGAGTTAAACAGAGGCAAGCAAAGTTCAACAGAGTTAAACAGAGTTAAAAAGAGGCAAACAGAGTTAAATAGAGTTAAAAAGAGGCATACAGATTTAAACAGAGTTAAACAGAGTTGAACAGAGTCAAACAGAGTTAAAAAGATGCAAACAAAGTTAAACAGATTTAGACAGCGGCAAACAGAGTTCAACAGATTTAAACAGAGGCAAACAAACTTCAACAGAGTTAAACAGAGTTAAAAAGAGGCAAACTGAGGGAAACTGAGTGAAACAGAGTTAAACAGAGGCATACAGAGTGAAATAGATCTAAACTGAGTTGAACAGAGGCAAACAGATTTAAACAGAGTTAAACAGAGGCAAACAGAGATAAACAGAGTTAAACAGAGTTAAACAGAGGCAACAGGATCCAACAGAGTTAAACAGAGTAAAACAGAGGCATACAGAGTAAAATAGAGTGAAACAGAGTTGAACAGAGGAAAACAGAGTGAAACAGAGTTAAACAGCGGCAAACAGAGTTAAATAGATTTTATCAGAAGCAAACAGAGTTAAACAGAACTAAACAGAGGCAAACAGAGTTAAACAGAGTTAAAAAGAGTTAACAGAGTTAAACAGAGTTGAACAGAGTCAAACAGAGTTAAATACATGCAAACACAGTTAAAAACAGTTAAACAGAGGCAAACAGAGTTAAAAAGAGTTAAACAGAGGCAAACAGAGTCAAACAGAGTTAAACAGAGTTAAAAAGAGTTAACAGAGTTAAACAGAGTTAAACAGAGTTGAACAGAGTCAAACAGAGTTAAACACATGCAGAGTTAAAAACAGTTAAACAGAGGCAAACAGAGTTAAAAAGAGTTAAACAGAGGCAAACAGAGTCAAACAGAGGTGAACAGATTTAAACTGAGTTAAACAGAGGCAAGCAGAGTCCAACAGAGTTATAGAGATTCAAACAGAGGCATCCAGAGTAACATAGAGTGAAACAGAGTTAAACAGAGGCAAACATAGTTCAACAGAGTAAAACAGAGGCACAGAGAGTAAAGACAGTTAAACAGAGTTAAACTGAGTTAAAAACAGTCGAGCAGAGTTAAACAGAGGCAAACATAGTTCAACAGAGTTAAACAGAGTTACACAGAGGCACACAGAGTCAAACAGAGTTAAACACAGTGTAACAGAGTTAAACAGTGTTAAACAGAGGCGAACAGAGTTAAATAGAGTTAAACAGAGGCAAACAGAGTTAAACAGAGGCAAACAGAGTGAAACAGAGTTAAACAGAGGCCTACAGAGTTAAACAGAGTTAAACAGAGGCAAAGAGAGGGAAACTGAATGAAACAGAGTTAAACAGAGGCATACAGAGTTAAACAGAGTTGAACAGAGGCAAACAGAAATAAACTGAGTTATACAGAGGCAAACAGAGTTCAACAGAGTTAAACAGAGTTAGAAAGAGGCAAACAAAGGGAAACTGAGTGAAACTGAGTTAAACAGAGGCAAAAAGAGTTCAACAGAGTTAGACAGAGGCATACAGAGTTAAACAGAGGCATACAGAGTTAAATAGAGTGAAACAGAGGCAAACAGATTTAAACAGAGTTGAACAGAGGCAAACAGAGTGAAACAGAGTTAAACAGAGGCATACAGATTTAAACAGAGTTAAACAGAGCTGAACAGAGTAAAACAGAGTTAAAAAGATGCAAACAAAGTTAAACAGAGTTAGACAGAGGCAAACAGAGTTCAACAGAGTTAAACAGAGGCAAGCAAAGTTCAACAGAGTTAAACAGAGTTAAAAAGAGGCAAACAGAGTTAAATAGAGTTAAAAAGAGGCATACAGATTTAAACAGAGTTAAACAGAGTTGAACAGAGTCAAACAGAGTTAAAAAGATGCAAACAAAGTTAAACAGATTTAGACAGCGGCAAACAGAGTTCAACAGATTTAAACAGAGGCAAACAAACTTCAACAGAGTTAAACAGAGTTAAAAAGAGGCAAACTGAGGGAAACTGAGTGAAACAGAGTTAAACAGAGGCATACAGAGTGAAATAGATCTAAACTGAGTTGAACAGAGGCAAACAGATTTAAACAGAGTTAAACAGAGGCAAACAGAGATAAACAGAGTTAAACAGAGTTAAACAGATGCAACAGGATCCAACAGAGTTAAACAGAGTAAAACAGAGGCATACAGAGTAAAATAGAGTGAAACAGAGTTGAACAGAGGAAAACAGAGTGAAACAGAGTTAAACAGCGGCAAACAGAGTTAAATAGATTTTATCAGAAGCAAACAGAGTTAAACAGAACTAAACAGAGGCAAACAGAGTTAAACAGAGTTAAAAAGAGTTAACAGAGTTAAACAGAGTTGAACAGAGTCAAACAGAGTTAAATACATGCAAACACAGTTAAAAACAGTTAAACAGAGGCAAACAGAGTTAAAAAGAGTTAAACAGAGGCAAACAGAGTCAAACAGAGGTGAACAGATTTAAACTGATTTACACAGAGGCAAACAGAGTTAAGCAGAGTGAAACTGAGTTAAACTGAGTTAAAGAGAGTCGAACAGAGTTAAACAGAGTTAAACAGAGGCAAACATAGTTCAACAGAGTAAAACAGAGGCACACAGAGTTAAACACAGTTAAACAGAGTTAAACTGAGTTCAAAACAGTCGAACAGATTTAAACAGAGCCAAACATAGTTCAACAGAGTTAAACAGAGGCATACAGAGTTAAACAGAGTTAAACAGAGGCATACAGAGTTAAAAAGATTTAAACAGAGTGAAACAGAGTTAAACAGTGTTTAACAGAGGTGAATCGAGTTAAATAGAGTTAAACAGAGGCAAACAGAGTTAAGCAGTATTAAACATAGGCAAACAGAGTTAAACAGAGGCAAACAGATTGAAACAGAGTTAAACAGAGGCCTACAGAGTTAAACAGAGTTAAACAGAGGCAGGAGAGGGAAACTGAATGAAACAGAGTTAAACAGAGGCATACAGAGTTAAACAGAGTTGAACAGAGGCAAACAGAAATAAACTGAGTTATACAGAGGCAAACAGAGTTCAACAGAGTTAAACAGAGTTAAAAAGAGGCAAACAAAGGGAAACTGAGTGAAACTGAGTTAAACAGAGGCATAAAGAGTTCAACAGAGTTAGACAGAGGCATACAGAGTTAAACAGAGGCATACAGAGTTAAATAGAGTGAAACAGAGGCAAACAGATTTAAACAGAGGTGAACAGAGGCAAACAGAGTGAAACAGAGTTAAACAGAGGCATACAGATTTAAACAGAGTTAAACAGAGCTGAACAGAGTAAAACAGAGTTAAAAAGATGCAAACAAAGTTACACAGAGTTAGACAGAGGCAAACAGAGTTCAACAGAGTTAAACAGAGGCAAGCAAAGTTCAACAGAGTTAAACAGAGTTAAAAAGAGGCAAACAGAGTTAAATAGAGTTAAAAAGAGGCATACAGATTTAAACAGAGTTAAACAGAGTTGAACAGAGTCAAACAGAGTTAAAAAGATGCAAACAAAGTTAAACAGATTTAGACAGCGGCAAACAGAGTTCAACAGATTTAAACAGAGGCAAACAAAGTTCAACAGAGTTAAACAGAGTTAAAAAGAGGCAAACTGAGGGAAACTGAGTGAAACAGAGTTAAACAGAGGCATACAGAGTGAAATAGATCTAAACTGAGTTGAACAGAGGCAAACAGATTTAAACAGAGTTAAACAGAGGCAAACAGAGATAAACAGAGTTAAACAGAGTTAAACAGAGGCAACAGGATCCAACAGAGTTAAACAGAGTAAAACAGAGGCATACAGAGTAAAATAGAGTGAAACAGAGTTGAACAGAGGAAAACAGAGTGAAACAGAGTTAAACAGCGGCAAACAGAGTTAAATAGATTTTATCAGAAGCAAACAGAGTTAAACAGAACTAAACAGAGGCAAACAGAGTTAAACAGAGTTAAAAAGAGTTAACAGAGTTAAACAGAGTTGAACAGAGTCAAACAGAGTTAAATACATGCAAACACAGTTAAAAACAGTTAAACAGAGGCAAACAGAGTTAAAAAGAGTTAAACAGAGGCAAACAGAGTCAAACAGAGGCGAACAGATTTAAACTGAGTTAAACAGAGGCAAACAGAGTTAAGCAGAGTGAAACTGAGTTAAACTGAGTTAAAGAGAGTCGAACAGAGTTAAACAGAGTTAAACAGAGGCAAACATAGTTCAACAGAGTAAAACAGAGGCACACAGAGTTAAACACAGTTAAACAGAGTTAAACTGAGTTCAAAACAGTCGAACAGATTTAAACAGAGCCAAACATAGTTCAACAGAGTTAAACAGAGGCATACAGAGTTAAACAGAGTTAAACAGAGGCATACAGAGTTAAAAAGAGTTAAACAGAGTGAAACAGAGTTAAACAGTGTTTAACAGAGGTGAATCGAGTTAAATAGAGTTAAACAGAGGCAAACAGAGTTAAGCAGTATTAAACATGGGCAAACAGAGTGAAACAGAGTAAAACAGCGGCATACAGAGTTAAAAAGAGTTAAACAGAGTGAAACAGAGTTAAACAGTGTTTAGCAGAGGTGAATCGAGATAAATTGAGTTAAACAGAGGCAAACAGAGTTAAGCAGATTTAAACAGAGGCGAACAGAGTCCAACAGAGTTAAACAGAGGAAAACAGAGTTCAACAGAGTTAAACAGAGTTAATAAAAGGCAAACAGTGGGAAACCGAGTGAAACATAGTTAAACAGAGGCATACAGAGTTAAACAGAGTTAAACAGAGGCAAACAGTGTTAAACAGAGTTAAACTGAGTTAAACAGAGGCAGACAGCGTGAAACAGTGTTAAACAGAGGCATACAGAGTTAAACAGTGTTAAACTGAGTTAAAGAGAGTCGAACAGAGTTAAATAGAGTGAAACAGAAGCAAACATAGTTCAACAGAGTAAAACAGAGGCACACAGATTTAAACAGAGTTAAACAGAATTAAACTGAGTTAAAGAGAGTCGAACAGAGTTAAACAGAGGCAAACATAGTTCAACAGAGTTAAACAGATGCATACAGAGTTAAACAGAGTTAAACAGAGGCATACAGATTTAAACAGAATTAAACAGAGGCACACAGAGTCAAACAGAGTTAAACACAGTGAAAAAGAGTTAAACAGTGTTAAACAGAGGCGAACAGAGTTAAATAGAGTTAAACAGAGGCAAACAGAGTTTAACAGAGTTAAACAGAGGCAAACAGAGTGAAACAGAGTTAAACAGAGGCCTACAGAGTTAAACAGAGTTAAACAGAGGCAAACAGAGTTCAACAGAGTTAAACAGAGTTAATAAGAGGCAAACAGAGGGAAACTGAATGAAACAGAGTTAAACAGAGGCATACAGAGTTAAACAGAGTTGCGCAGATGCAATCAGAGTTAAACTGTGTTAAACAGAGGCAAACAGAGTTCAACAGAGTTAAACAGAGTTAAAAAGAGGCAAACAGAGGGAAACTGAGTGAAACTGAGTTAAACAGAGGCATAAAGAGTTCAACAGAGTTAAACAGAGGCATACAGATTTAAACAGAGGCATACAGAGTTAAATAGAGTGAAACAGAGGCAAACAGATTCAAACAGAGTTGAACAGAGGCAAACAGAGTGAAACAGAGTTAAACAGAGGCATGCAGAGTTAAACAGAGTTAAACAGAGTTGAACAGAGTTAAACAGAGTTAAAAAGATGCAAACAAAGTTAAACAGAGTTAGACAGAGGCAAACAGAGTTCAACAGAGTTAAACAGAGGCAAACAAAGTTCAACAGAGTTAAACAGAGTTAAAAAGAGGCAAACAGAGTTAAATAGAGTTAAACAGAGGCAAAAAGAGTTCAACAGAGTTAAACAGAGTTAAAAAGAGGCAAACAGAGGGAAACTGAGTGAAACTGAGTTAAACAGAGGCATACAGAGTTAACCAGAGTTAAACAGAGGCATACAGAGTTAAATAGAGTTAAACAGAGGCAAACAGATTTAAACAGAGTTGAACAGAGGCAATCAGAGTGAAACAGAGTTAAACAGAGGCATACATAGTTAAAAAGATGCAAACAAAGTTAAACAGAGTTAGACAGAGGCATACAGATTTCAACAGAGTTAAACAGAGGCAAACAAAGTTCAACAGAGTTAAACAGAGTTCAGCAGAGGCAAACTGAGGGAAACGGAGTTAAACAGAGTTAAACAGAGGCATACAGAGTAAAATAGATCTAACTGAGTTGAACAGAGGCAAACGGATTTAAACAGAGTTAAACAGAGGCAAACAGAGATAAACAGAGTTAAACAGAGTTAAACAGAGGCGAACAGAGATAAACAGAGTTAAACAGAGGCAACAGGATCCAACAGAGTTAAACAGAGTAAAACAGAGGCATACAGAGTAAAGTAGAGTGAAACAGAGTTGACAAGAGGAAAACAGAGTTAAACAGAGTTAAACAGAGGCAAACTTAGTTAAATAGATTTTATCAGAAGCAAACAGAGTTAAACAGAACTAAACAGAGGCAAACAGAGTGAAACAGAGTTAAACAGAGTTAAAAACAGTTAACAGAGTTAAACAGAGTTAAACAGAGTTAAACAGAGGCAAACAGAGTCAAACAGAGGTAAACAGATTTAAACTGAGTTAAACAGAGGGAAGCAGAGTCCAACAGAGTTATACAGATTCAAACAGAGGCATCCAGAGTAAAATAGAGTGAAACAGAGTTGAACAGAGGCAAACAGTCTGAAACAGAGTTAAACAGAGGCAAACAGAGTTAAACAGAGTGAAACTGAGTTAAACTGCGTTAAAGAGAGTAAAACAGAGTTAAACAGAGTTAGACAGAGGCAAACATAGTTCAACAGAGTAAAACAGAGGCACACAGAGTTAAACACAGTTAAACAGAGTTAAACTGAGTTCAAAACTGTCGAAGAGTTAAACAGAGCCAAACATAGTTGAACAGAGTTAAACAGAGGCATACAGAGTTAAACATAGTTAAACAGAGGCATACAGAGTAAAAATGAGTTAAACTGAGTGAAACAGAGTTAAACAGTGTTTAACAGAGGTGAATCGAGTTAAATAGAGTTAAACAGAGGCAAACAGAGTTAAGCAGAATTAAACATAGGCAAACAGAGTGAAACAGAGTTAAACAGAGGCATACAGAGTTAAACAGAGTTAAACAGAGTGAAACAGAGTTAAACAGTGTTTAACAGAGGTGAATCGAGGTAAATAGAGTTAAACAGAGGCAAACAGAGTTAAGCAGATTTAAACAGAGGAGAACAGACTTAAACAGAGTTAAACAGAGGCAAACAGAGTTCAACAGAGTTAAACAGAGTTAATAAAAGGCAAACAGAGGGAAACCGAGTGAAACATAGTTAAACAGAGGCATACAGAGTTAAATAGAGTTAAACAGAGGCGAACAGAGGCAAACTGAGGGAAACGGAGTGAAACAGAGTTAAACAGAGGCATACAGAGTTAAATAGATCTAACTGAGTTGAACAGAGGCAAACGGATTTAAACAGAGTTAAACAGAGGCAAATAGAGATAAACAGAGTTAAACAGAGTTGAACAGAGGCAAACAGATTTAAACAGAGTTAAACAGAGGCAAACAGAGATAAACAGAGCTAAACAGAGTTAAACAGAGGCGAACAGAGTTAAACTCAGTTATCAGAGGCAACAGGATCCAACAGAGTTAAACAGAGTAAAACAGAGGCATACAGAGTAAAATAGAGTGAAACAGAGTTGAACAGAGGAAAACAGAGTTAAACAGAGGCAAACAGAGTTAAATAGATTTTATCAGAAGCAAACAGAGTTAAACAGAACTAAACAGAGGCAAACAGAGTTAAACAGAGTTAAACAGAGTTAAAAAGAGTTAACAGAGTTAAACAGAGTTGAACAGAGTCAAACAGAGTTAAATACATGCAAACACAGTTAAAAACAGTTAAACAGAGACAAACAGAGTCAAACAGAGGCGAACAGATTTAAACTGATTTAAACAGAGGCAAACAGAGTTAAACAGAGTGAAACTGAGTTAAACTGAGTTAAGGAGAGTCGAACAGAGTTAAACAGAGTTAAACAGAGGCAAACATAATTCAACAGAGTAAAACAGAGGCACACAGAGTTAAACACAGTTAAACAGAGTTAAACTGAGTTCAAAACAGTCGAAGAGTTAAACAGAGCCAAACATAGTTGAACAGAGTTAAACAGAGGCATACAGAGTTAAACATAGTTAAACAGAGGCATACAGAGTAAAAATGAGTTAAACTGAGTGAAACAGAGTTAAACAGTGTTTAACAGAGGTGAATCGAGTTAAATAGAGTTAAACAGAGGCAAACAGAGTTCAGCAGAATTAAACATTGGCAAACAGAGTGAAACAGAGTTAAACAGAGGCATACACAGTTAAACAGAGTGAAACAGAGTTAAACAGTGTTTAACAGAGGTGAATCGAGGTAAATAGAGTTAAACAGAGGCAAACAGAGTGAAACAGTGTTAAACAGAGGCATACAGAGTTAAACAGAGTTAAACTGAGTTAAAGAGAGTCGAACAGAGTTAAACAGAGTTAAACAGAGGCAAACATAGTTCAACAGAGTAAAACAGAGGCACACAGATTTAAACAGAGTTAAACAGAATTAAACTGAGTTAAAGAGAGTCGAACAGAGTTAAACAGAGGCAAACATAGTTCAACAGAGTAAAAGAGAGTCATACAGAGTTAAACAGAGTTAAACAGAGGCAAACAGAGTCAAACAGAGTTAAACAGAGTGAAACAGAGTTAAACAGAGTTAAACAGAGGCACAAAGAGTCAAACAGACTTAAACAGAGGGAAACAGAGTAAAACAGTGTTAAACAGAGGCGAACACAGTTAAATAGAGTTAAGCAGAGGCAAACAGAGTTATACAGAGTTAAACAGAGGCAAACAGATTGAAACAGAGTTAAACAGAGGCCTACAGAGTTAAACAGAGTTAAACAGAGGCAAACAGAGTTCAACAGAGTTAAACAGAGTTAATAAGGGGCAAACAGAAGGAAACTGAGTCAAACAGAGTTAAACAGAGTTAAACAGAGGCAAACTGAAATAAACAGAGTGAAACAAAGTTAAACAGAGGCGAACAGAGTTAAACTGAGTTAAACAGAGTTGAACAGAGGCAAACAGAGTGAAACAGAGAGAAGCAGAGGCAAACAGAGTGAAACAGAGTTAAACAGAGGCCTACAGAGTTAAACAGAGTTAAACAGAGGCAAACAGAGTTCAACAGAGTTAAACAGAGTTAATAAGGGGCAAACAGAGGGAAACTGAGTGAAACAGAGTTAAACAGAGTTGAACAGAGGCAAACAGAGTTAAACAGAGTTAAACAGAGGCAAACAGAGTTCAACTGAGTTAAACTCAGTTAAAAAGAGGCAAACAGAGAGAAACTGAGTGAAAGAGAGTGAAACAGAGGCATAAAGAGTTCTACAGAGTTAAACAGAGGCATACAGAGTTAAACAGAGTTAAACAGAGGCAAACAGAGTTAAATAGAGTTAAACAGAGGAATACAGAGTCAAACAGCGTTAAACAGAGGCAAACAGAGTTAAATAGAGTTATAGAGAGGAAAACAGAGTTAAACAGAGTTGGACAGAGGCAAACAGAGTGAAACAGAATTAAACAGAGGCATACAGAGTTAAACAGAGTTAAACAGATTTGAACAGAGTCAAACAGAGTTAAAAAGATGCAAACAAAGTTAAACAGAGTTAGACAGAGGCAAACAGAGTTCAACAGAGTTAAACAGAGGCAAACAAAGTTCAACAGAGTTAAACAGAGTTAAAAAGAGGCAAACAGAGGGAAACTGAGGGAAACAGAATTAAACAGAGGCATACAGAGTTAAATAGATCTAAACAGAGTTGAACAGAGGCAAACAGATTTAAACAGAGTTAAACAGAGGCAAACTGAAATAAACAGAGTGAAACAAAGTTAAACAGAGGTGAACAGAGTTAAACTGAGTTAAACAGAGTTGAACAGAAGCAAACAGAGTGAAACAGAGAGAAGCAGAGGCAAACAGAGTGAAACAGAGTTAAACAGAGTTAAACAGAGCTAAACAGAGGCGAACAGAGCTAAATAGAGTTAAACAGAGGCATACAGAGTTAAACATAGTTAAACAGAGGCATACAGAGTAAAAATGAGTTAAACTGAGTGAAACAGAGTTAAACAGTGTTTAACAGAGGTGAATCGAGTTAAATAGAGTTAAACAGAGGCAAACAGAGTTCAGCAGAATTAAACATTGGCAAACAGAGTGAAACAGAGTTAAACAGAGGCATACACAGTTAAACAGAGTGAAACAGAGTTAAACAGTGTTTAACAGAGGTGAATCGAGGTAAATAGAGTTAAACAGAGGCAAACAGAGTGAAACAGTGTTAAACAGAGGCATACAGAGTTAAACAGAGTTAAACTGAGTTAAAGAGAGTCGAACAGAGTTAAACAGAGTTAAACAGAGGCAAACATAGTTCAACAGAGTAAAACAGAGGCACACAGATTTAAACAGAGTTAAACAGAATTAAACTGAGTTAAAGAGAGTCGAACAGAGTTAAACAGAGGCAAACATAGTTCAACAGAGTAAAAGAGAGTCATACAGAGTTAAACAGAGTTAAACAGAGGCAAACAGAGTCAAACAGAGTTAAACAGAGTGAAACAGAGTTAAACAGAGTTAAACAGAGGCACAAAGAGTCAAACAGACTTAAACAGAGGGAAACAGAGTAAAACAGTGTTAAACAGAGGCGAACACAGTTAAATAGAGTTAAGCAGAGGCAAACAGAGTTATACAGAGTTAAACAGAGGCAAACAGATTGAAACAGAGTTAAACA